>JANTPZ010020322.1:0-18669 GCA_025593235.1 Vachellia pachyceras | reverse complement strand
GATTATGTTGTATTATTATATATTGCCACGTTAGGGCTCATTACGCATGCTTTGACTGATTGATATATCGATTGTTGTACTATTTTGACTGACTATTTATTTATGGTTTACGTATGGTTTGAATCCTTGCAGTATAACGATCAATGACGATTTCGATATTGACTAAGTCAAAGGTTTTTAGATTGAATGTTTTGTTATTTGGCATATATAGAAAAAGGATTTTTACATGGATCATTGAACTGATACAACTTCTTTTTCATTTTCTATGCAACATATCTTTATTAGATGAAGAGCGGGATATATTCACATTTATATAGTTGAATATATATTGCATACAACTAAATAAAATTCACATCCCTTGAAGATATTATTCATGATCTATATACATATATGATAAAAAGTTAAAGTTATTAATAAAAAGGAATAAACCAATAATTCTGTAATTTTGTTATCGGGAACCAGGAGAAGGACAGTGAAGTTGTTACCGAAGCGCATAAGGAAAAGTGGAAGAATGTGGTGGGAGCCATGACCAACAAGAATGCCATGCCAAAGCAAAATTCTTATGGTTTGTTTAGCATGTTAGAATTGATTTTGGTGTAAATGGAGATGGAAATGAAGGGAGAAATGGATATAAATATAAAAAAATGAGGGGTTAAAAAATCAATTCTATGGAATTGAATACAATTCTATGGGTTACATCATGGAATTCATTTCTATCCATTTTAAATTATATTTCCATTTCCATTTCCATTTCTAATTTCATCCCAATTCCACTATACTAAATATAGAAAATGAATTATATTTCGAATTTCTCCTCCCAATTCCATCATATCAAACATAACATTACTCTTACAAGGCAGGTCAAGTGAACATGGGCCTCAAATCAAAGCACACACCTGCCCAAAAATAAAATAAAATCAAAATCATGGGCAAAACATTCCATCATGTTTAATTATTATTATGTATTAATGCTTTGAGAGGATCTCCTTCAATAGAATGATATAAATGCTTTAAGAAAAAAAATGTATACAGAGAGCAGAGTAAATGGATAATGTACTACTCCCAATCTTTAATATAAGCTCTGTTGACTTTTTTACGAAAATTAAAGAAGTTAAATAAAATATTTTAAACTGATCTAACCGGAGTTATATTAAGTTGGGATGTAGTGTCTAGTATATGAGTTTGAAAATTGTTTGTCATGTTTTTTAGGTACAATTTTGTTTGTAATGCTTTGATCAAAACAAAATAGGGTAACATGTCAAAAGTTATGAAAATTCGTTTTTAATTAATATATTTGTGAACATAATGTAATATCTAGAAGTTGTCATGAGTTAAAACTCCGAGGGCTAATAAAGTAATTAAGTTTTATATTTAACTTTAAGCTAATTATGATTGGATATAAGGTAATAATATGTCTAAAAATAAACACTACAGATATATATATTTGACTCATAAGTGCTGTTAAAAGCGGTGACAAAGGAATCACGATGGTTTAATGGTTCATCACATGATCCTTAACCAAGTTGGAGGGGTTCGATTCATTCCGTAGACATGAAAAACATATGTAACCAACTACTTAACCCTTATTTAAAAGATTTGGTGGTGTTTGGATTAGGCTGGAATCATGATATTGCTTCTGAAAGATAGCTTACTTTAGGACATCATATGCTCTCAGTGTCCTCAATGCTGTCCATCCAAATCAACCCAAAAGCTTATGAACGTGCCACGTCATCATGCTATTAAAAATTAAAGGATTATGATTCAATTTTAGCAATGAAATTCTTCATCAAATGTGTCTCACACAATTAAAATTAAATTTAGAAGGATTCCATATTTGACACAAACTTTTAGAAATGGAGTACTTAATTTTAACAACTCCATTAAATCGTCCAAACATCCATCCTTTTTCTATGACAAACCTACATGTTCTTCCTTCAACTTTAAAACAAATGTGAAAACTACGTGTTCTTCCTTTAATTTAATGGAATTAATAAAATCGCACAATTTTTATAAATCTTTTATCTGCTTTAATTTTACACCCCTTAAAATTTAATTGTCTATAAGGGGAAAGTGACGGAAAAAGTACCTCGAAAATAGTGAATCCCGAAAAGGTTATTTGAAATTTTAAAACCCAGAAGGATGATAGTTCTTCATGCGTCTTTACCAAAGTTTAAAGAAAATGTCATCAGTGCCTCATCCGAATGCATCGTGGGCATGCCTTTCTAAACCGAAACTAGTACTTTCGGCGTAGAAAGTTAACTTTCTAAACCGTACTTACTAGGTTCGGTGTAGAAAGGACTTGCGTAATCTGAATTTCTCTCTCCGTCACCGTCTTCTTTCCCGCCAAAACTTTAATTGTCTGGTGTGGTCGTTATTGTTTTAGGGGCATTGAGGACAGTTCCTTTAAACTTCGATATTTTTCCGTCATGTTTCCTATTATTAGTGTAAAAACTAAACCATAATATAAAATTATTGAGGAGCTTTGTATTAAGTGTAAAGAAAACTGTTTAGTTAGTTTAGTTATAAAGAAACTTGTTCAGTTAGTCTTGGTTACTTTAAGTGTACAGCTGTCATCAACAGATTAAATTAGTTTGTTATTTAGTTTGTTATTTCGCACTGTATATAAATGTATCAGATGTAATTAGATGGCATACAATAAGGAATTCTTTCTTTTCATCTTCGGTCTGCTTCTATCATATAGTATCAGAGCAGAACTTCACCTTTTCCATTATTGTTGCTTCGTGATTCGTGTCCCCTTTCCTTCTCATCCGAAACCACTTTCTCCTTTTGCTTTACTTTCTCCTTTACTTTCTGTTGCTTCACGTGGCTTTGTTTGCCACTTTGCTTCACTTTCCCAATATGTATTTTCTCTTCCAAAACAAGCTTTCTCCCATGTCTATGGCAGAATCATCTCAGTCGACGAACGCCAAAGAAGTCACGCAAGATCCTTCACACTGCTACTACATCCATCCAAACGAAAATCCTGCTTTGATTCTTGTTTCTCCACCGCTTGATGGCCTCAACTACAGCACCTGGGCCAGATCTATGGCGATGGCGCTTGAGATGAAAAACAAGCTCGAGTTCGTTGATGGCACGATCTTGACACCTTCGCGCACTGATCCTCTGTACGGGCCGTGGAGGCGATGCAACACTCTTGTTCTTTCTTGGCTTACGAGATCCATCTCACCGCCAATCGCCCAGAGTATTCTCTGGTTGGATACTGCAGTGGCTGTTTGGAAGGACCTCAGAGATCGCTTCTGCCAGAGTGACGTTTTTCGTATATCTGAACTTCAGGAGGAATTATTTCAAACACGACAAGGTGATCTATCTGTCTCTAACTACTTCACTAAGTTGAAGATTATTTGGGATGAGCTTTTGAATTACCGTCCCTTACCGAACTGTTCCTGTCATGCTAGAAATTATCTAGAACAAGACTTTGTCATTCGATTTCTGAAAGGCTTGAATGATCGATTTGCCACTGTAAAATCTCAGATTATGTTACAATCTCCCTTACCTTCCATTAACCGTGCCTTTTCTCTTGTTATCTAACAAGAACGTGAGTTAAATGTTGCTTATGATGTCAAAATATGTGTTGCTAAGAATATTTCTGGAAATCGTCTTTTATCTGGTTCATCCGCACCTTACAAATCTACTGGTGGGACAACAGCCGACAACAAGTTTTGTACATATTGTAAGAAGCCTAGACACACTATAGACACATGTTATAAGAAACATGGTTTTCCTCTTGGTTTCAAGTTCAGAAACTCATCCTCTGCCGTAAATGCTTCTATGACTGTTGAATCCTTGTCTGAGACACCTACTGCTTCCAATGTTGCACCTCCAGTTCAGCAGTTCACTCCAGATCAGTATGACAAACTGCTTGCTCTGCTTAATAATACTGCTTCCGCATCTGCCACTCATAAGCCTCACATCTCTGCCCTAACCTTCACTGGTAATTCTCAGGCCCAAGTCACTCTCCCTCAGCCTTCAGGTAACTCTCCTGTTATTCTAAATTTCATTTCTCAGCCCAATATCTGGATCGTAGATAGTGGGGCCACTGATCATGTTTGCTTTTCTTTATCCTGTTTTGCCTCATATCAAGACATTACCCCTTTTCCTGTTAAAATGCCCAACGGTACCCTAGCTAATGCGACACACATTGGCATTGTGCATTTATCACCCACCATCCAACTTACCAATGTTCTCCATATTCCCAACTTCTCTTTCAATATCATATCTGTCTCTAAACTCATATCTTCTCTTTTTTGCTCAGTAACTTTCTTGGCTCACACTTGTCTTATTCAGGACTTGACCACATTGAAGATGATTGGTACAGCTGAAGTCATGCAAGGGTTATATCTTTTTCAAAGTCATGCAAATGTTTGTGTACCTTCTGTCTTGAACACTGTGTCCTCTAATGTTCCCTTTGACTTGTGGCATTTTCGTCTTGGTCATGTATCTCTAGCTGTTTACAAATGTCTTGCTCAAAAATTTTCTTTCATTTCTTGTAAAACTGACATGTCCCATTGTGATGCTTGTCATTTCGCCAAACAAAAAAGATTGCCATTTCCTCATAGTTTTACAAAATCTTCAAAATCTTTGGAGCTTTTGCACATTGATATATGGGGTCCATATGGTTTAGCATCCATCCATGGTCACCGATATTTCCTTACTGTTGTGGATGATTATACTCGTTTCACTTGGATTTTTTTACTCAAATCAAAATCAGATGCTCGTCCACAATTGCAAACACTCATTCTTCAACTTGAAAATGAATTTCAAAGCACTGTCAAAACTGTTAGATCAGACAATGGTCCTGAATTTCATATGCCTTCATTTTATTCCTCCAAAGGGATTTTTCACCAAACATCATGTGTTGAAACACCTGAGCAAAATGGGATCGTTGAACGTAAGCATCAACATATCTTAAATACTGCACGTGCATTGCTTTTTCAAAGTCATTTGCCCAAAATTTATTGGTCCTATGCAATCTCTCATGCCATTCACATTATCAATAGATTACCCTCTCCTTTTTTAAACAACAAATCTCCATTTGAAATTCTTTATAACACCACCCCCGATTATCTCTCTCTTCGTGTTTTTTGGCTCTTTGTGTTTCGCTAGCACTCTTCGCTCTCACAGAACAAAATTTGATCCTAGAGCTACCAAATGTGTTTTCTTAGGATTCAAGCCTGGCACCAAAGGATATACTCTACTTGATCTGCATATCAGAAATATTTTTTCTAGCAGAAATGTCATATTCTATGAATCTATTTTCCTCTTTCCCTCTCCCACTCTTTCCACTCCTTCAGGCTTACCTTTACCTCAGCAAACTAATCTTGTTGATCTTCCTCTTTCCATTCCATCTTCATCTGTTCCAGTTTACAATCCGCAAACTTCTCCCCCTCCAATTCCAGTCAAAAAGTCCTGTAGGCCTCATCACACTCCCACCTATTTGCGTGACTATCATTGTGCCCTCTTGACTTCAGCATCTTCATCTTCTATCCAGTCAGGTTCTGCTAAGGCCAGTACCACCAAATCAGATTCTGGTCCCAGGTATCCTTTATCCTCTGCTTTATCCTATGACCAATTTTCTCCTTGTCACAAACATTTCATTTTATCCATCTCCATTCCTTTGGAACCCCGATCTTACCACCAAGCTGTTAAATACCCTGAGTGGCAAGCTGCTATGCAAGCTGAAATCCTTACTTTAGAGCACAATCATACATGGTCTCTAGTTAAACTGCCTGCTGGTAAGTGCCCCATTGGTTGCAAATGGGTCTTTAAGACAAAATTCAAACAGAATGGTGAAATTGACAAACACAAGGCCCGCTTAGTCGCAAAAGGATATACACAAGTAGAAGGTGTGGACTACTTTAATACCTTTTCCCCTGTGGCCAAACTTACCACTGTCCGTTTTCTCTTGGCCTTGGCAGCTGCACAGAACTGGTTTTTGGAGCAATTAGATGTTAATAATGCTTTTTTGCATGGTGATCTTGATGAAGAAGTGTATATGACTTTGCCTCCCGGTTTCTCTACATCTGATCCGAATTTGGTATGTAAACTTCACAAATCACTTTATGGTTTAAAGCAAGCTAGTCGCCAATGGCATGCTAAGCTCTCCTCTGCTCTTGTTGCATCTGGATACAAGCAATCCATGTCTGATTATTCTCTTTTCATCAAGCTAGAGCATCAATCTTTTACTGCATTATTGGTTTATGTCGATGACATCATGCTCACTGGTAATGACATGACAGAAATAACACGTATGAAGTCTTTCTTGGACAGTCAATTCAAAATAAAAGATCTTGGTCCCCTCAAATATTTTTTGGGTCTTGAAATTGCACGGTCTAAACGAGGTCTTTCCATATGTCAGCGTAAATTTGCTTTAGACATTCTATCTGACTCTGGTTTCCTTGCTGCCAAACCTGCTTCTACTCCCCTTGATCGTAGCACCAAATTATCCCAAGATTCTGGTAATTGCTTCTTGATGGCTCTCGTTACAGGCGCCTTATTGGGAGACTCTTATATTTAACCACCACCCATCCAGGCCTATCTTATGCTGTTTCTCAGCTTAGCCAATTTATTTCTGCACCTCGGACGTCTCATTTACAGGCTGCATATCGAGTTCTTCGATATCTCAAGAGCTGTCCAGGTAAAGGGTTATTTTTCCCTGCATCTTCATCTCTCCGGCTGAAAGCATTCAGTGACTCCGATTGGGCAGGATGTATGGACACCCGCCGCTCCATCACTGGTTTTTGCATCTACCTTGGTGACTCCCTCATCTCATGGAGATCCAAGAAGCAGCCAACTCTTTCTGCCTCATCCTCTGAAGCTGAATATAAGGCCTTAGCTGCTGTCACCAGAGAAATTCAATGGATTCTATACCTGTTAGCTGATGCTCACATTCCTCATCCTTCCCCTGCTGTGATTTTTTGTGACAACAAATATGCCATCCATATTGCTTCAAATCCCACTTTTCATGAGCGTACCAAACACATTGAATTAGATTGCCACATTGTGCGTGATAAACTTCAAGTTGGGCTTCTTCATTTGCTTCCTATTCACACTACTCACCAGGTTGCTGATGTATTCACAAAGCCCCTTGGATTTGGACCTTTTCACACTTGTATCTCCAAGCTTGGCATGATTGATCTCCATGCTCCAGCTTGTGGGGGGTATTAAGTGTAAAGAAAACTGTTTAGTTAGTTTAGTTATAAAGAAACTTGTTCAGTTAGTCTTGGTTACTTTAAATGTACAGCTGTCATCAACAGATTAAATTAGTTTGTTATTTAGTTTGTTATTTCGCACTGTATATAAATGTATCAGATGTAATTAGATGGCATACAATAAGGAATTCTTTCTTTTCATCTTCGGTCTACTTCTGTCATACTTTGAACTAGTTTTTAATAATTTTTGGGTATAAAACAACCAATGCCCTAAATCTACTCACTTTAACGGGAGGATTTACAGGAGATATAGACCGATTCTAATGACCATAAAGGATGCGCTGCTAGTTAGTTGTTCGTTTCTATTGATTCCAAGTACATCAACGGGAAGGCACAAATTTAAATTTAGGTAAAAGTCAGATACTGTATGTTTGGATTGGTTTTTTTTTTTTTGCAAATTTTAGGTTAAAACAATTTTATCATTTTTTATTAAAGCAAGTGGGTTGTTGACCGTTAAATTCCAATTGATTTTGGTTAAGAAGTATGTTTATTTTATAGTATTTATGGAAGAGTAGGTTGCATTCAAAAATTTAATACTACATTCAATCTTTAATATAAAATTCAACTTATAGCATAATTTATCACCGAATGTCGTAACAAAGATGAACTAGAATCCATATTTTTTCATGAAACATGCCATACCGATGTAGTAATTTTAAAATCAAATCCATCTAAACTTTCAGTTATGAATAGTATATATAACCTCCTTAAGTGTTATAGTCCCAATAGCAAATGTTTTGTCCATTTAACTATGAGGTGTGAATGCACAAAAGGCATTTAAGTGAGCTACTCCCAATTGAACCCGAAAATAATCAAATCTGAACCCAATGATATTGTTAAATTAAAAAAAAAAGAGTTTTTATATAAATGTAAAAAAAATTCAAAAAATTCATTCATTGTAAAGTTTATAAGCTTAAAGAAAGTTTATATAGAGTCCGTTTGGAAACATTTAACTCTCACATTTAACAGTGTTTTTTCGTAAAACGAGACAATCTCCTCCATATATTTACCTCGACTTATGTAAAAACACTTCTCTACCGCTTTCTTAAACGGAACCATAATTTTCATCCATTTCCCATTTGCTATATGTAGCAAATGGTGTTGGGGGATTTTCTATGTTGGTAGAGCCTAACAAAAGAAAGAAGCAATTAAGTAGGGGGGAAAAAGTAATGGGGGGTTTCGATAATTCCTGTCTGTCTTATATCCCAAGAACAGAAAAACCAAAATCAAAATGGGACTCTCATGTATCATTGCTCTCTGTTTTCATTCTTCAAGGTGGACGTCCTCGTCGTCCTCCTTGGTCGAGTTCAAGTACGAAGCCCTCGCCATTGACGACGGCGACGACGAGAATCTCTGAAAGCTTCGTCCATGGAGGAGGAGGAGAATGGGGATACATAATGGAATGGTGGCGAGGGGTCTCGTCGTTTTGGCGGAGTTCAGTGCGTTTCATCGTCAGAGCAATGCCAACGTTATAGCCAAACAGATATTGGATAAGGTTAATAATAATAGTAATGCGTCGTATTCTCATGAATCAATATATGCTTTGTTCATGTTAAGTAGAGTTAGAGGGTCCAACCCGCCAGCCCACCATTCCTTAACCCGTGAGTTGGCGGGTTAGCCCGCCTAACCCTTTTTTAATTTTTTAAAAAATATATATTCCAATTTTTTTATTTTTTATTTCAATATTTTTTTACAAAGAAAAAAATAATATTAAATTCTATTTTTTAAAAATTATTTAATACTTATTAATAGGATTGGAAAGAAAATAATGTAAATACACAATCTTATAGAAAAAATTGGGTAAAAAAGGGGAAAAATTATTTTTATAAGTTATAAGAGTGTTTTTGAGTCATTTTAATTAAGGACTAATTTTTTAAGGTTTTGGAGTATAAATATTTTTACCTTTATCAATAAATGCATTTAATAATATTTAAATTTGTATTCTCCTTTTCATGAGATGGAATAAGATTGCCTACCACCTCAACTAACAACTTGTTGATTCCCTAGCTAGTAGTTTTTTTTTTCAACGTACTCAATATAAACTACAAAGATTGAATTGTCAAGAATCAAGATTTAGGACTGAATGAACTACATTATTGTTTGAGTCCCATGAATAATACAAGTTGTGATATATATATATATATATATTTATACATATATTTGTATGGAGCAGGAAGGATCCCATTTGCATTTCTAGAAGATATTCATAACAAATTTGTGAAGACATGGTGTTGCCATTCTATCAGCTCCTGCCTACGCCATGAACGATGACTTCTCAAGAGTCCTCAGCCAGCAGATGGATTACTATTCCACATATCAAAGTGCTTGTTTGGGAACACCATTTCTCAAACGATACACACATTCCAATATAAAACCATTTCGAAATTAATTAAAATCATCTCGAAATCTATAAAATCATCTTAAAATCCGTAAGAATACCTCAAAATCTGTAAAACCATTTCTCCCAACAGACTTCCTAAACACACAATGATAGCTTTCAAGATTGTATGTGGATCTCACGTATATATATGATTGTGTCATTTCATCTTTTTTTTTTAAGATGTACGAGTTTATCTATATAGAGGCTTCAATTTGCTGCAAGTTATGGTTTTGCATTACGTCTCTTTTGGGCCTAAATTATTGTTTTGAATAAGATTTTCCAAAATGAATGAGTAAAAATGAGAAGACATAAATAAAGAGATATGAGACTTGCTCCTTGAGACCCGTAATTAGTGTCCTAGATCGATATTTGAGGGGAAAAATAATTTTTTCTTGTAAGATCCCACTAGAAGATGTGGCATTCACAATCGTGGTACGGTTTTGGAGTAACCATTCTCATTTGGCTTAAGGCTCGTTTGGCTCCTACGTGAAAAATTTAGATTTTATAACAAAACCTTTAATTACGTGGAATTTTTCACTATTCCATAGATTGTAGGATGGAGGTCATTTTCATCAATTTTAATGGAAACGACCTCCACATGAAAATTAATTCCATGACACTATATGTGTACCAAACAGGCTTAAATCATGAAATTAATCTTATTTTCATTTCCATGTTGAGATCACATTTTAGTTTTCAAAATTTAATTTTTTTTCTTATGGATAAATTTTGAATTGATGTGACCGTTTTGACCCCAATGGATGAATTTAGAAAAATTAATTTGATTTCTAGAATCTCATAAATAATTGAATCATAAATGTTTTCACGAAATTCTAATACAATGAAATTTTTTCATTTTTCTTACTTGAAACTAACCCTAAAAGAAGATTTGACCTTTCTGATCTTAAATGAATGAATTATTATAAATGAACTTAATTTTTGGAATCCTTATAAAAAATTGTTGACATGAGTTGAAAGCTCCTTTTTTTTATTACTTTGAGGGACTAAATTATAAATAAATTAAAAGTTGGGGGCTAAAAAGATTAACTTTCCTTGGAAGAATGGGGTAAAATTTAAAGGAAATGATGAAATAGCAAAAAATTAAAAAAATTAGGGATAAAATTGCATCAAAAGAAGATTGGGCCGTTGATGCACTTAAGAAGTAAGATCAGAGTTATATTTACCATTTTAATTTTAGAAATAATATCATTTAAAACTAATACTATACTATAAATTACAGAAATAAAGGGGTGTGGGGTGGATAGTGGGAATTAGCCCGCGTCTTCTTGGTTTTTTTTCTTTGATGCAAAGTGGCAAGCTAAGCCTTGAAGGTTCATATTACAAAAGCACTGATGGGGGGCATATGTAGGGTCCTCAATAGAAAGTTTGGGTGTTCAGAAATCTGTTGAGAAAAATGGGTTACGGATTCCGAGAAGAATTTACATATTTTAATATGTTTTTTATGGATTTTGAGATGCGTTTTATCTTAGCTTGTGTGCACCGTTGGGATAAAGATTTGCCAAATATGTACTTTATATAGTATAGATACCTATCCCTACAAGTAGTGTTGGGAAACGGGTTGAGCCCGTTTGACCCGTTAATGGCAGCCCGAGCCCGTTTAGCCTGCCAGCACACTTTTTTTTAATTTTTTTTTTCTATTTTTAAATTTTATTTTTTATTATTATTTTATTGAAATTTTCTTTTTAAAAAAATAATACAACAAATTTACATAAAATTTACCAAGTCTATTTGATTTTTCTGAAGAAAAATACAATACTTTTCTAAAAAAAAATATAATCAACAATGTTTACAATACAAAAACATAATACATAATCAACAATCTCCAAAGTAAGTTTGCATTTAATATGAAATAATAAGGTTTAAAATAATATTTGAAGTTATGGAAAGTTTGAAACATCATCATCTTCCTATTAAAACTATAAAAGATTTAATTTTTTAAAAAATTTAAAAAAAAATAAAAAAGCGGGCTAGCCCACCAACCCGAGCCCGAACACGCTCTCAGCCCGCGGGTTGGCGGGCTCAACCCGCGGGCTGAGCCCGTTTTCTCAGCATTACCTACAAGCTACCACTACATTAGGTAACAACATCACTCTAGGCCCTGACGGTGGGCATCCTTAACTAGTAGGTTTGGACATTCAAGTGCCTCTCAACTTTGTATTGTGTAGCTCAAAAGTCCAATCCTCTCAACTTTCAATTTCAGCTTTGTATGGGTGATCCAAGCCATTATTACGCATCATAATGTTAACTGCCTTGATGGATAGTGGTGTAGCCACATACATTTAAAGGAGGGCAAATGCCCCCATTCAATTTTTTAGTATATGTGTAAATAACTATTGGATTTTTATTATACATCTATTTATTTTTAAAATTTGAACTCATTCAAATTATCCATACTAGCAAATCTATTGTTCTTTTCTTAAAAATAAAAAAATTGTTCCCACTGCTAGAAGGTCTGGTTTCGCCGCTGTCGATGGAGTTAGATGACAAACGCATATTTCTTTTGGTAAAGAGAAATTTTACCATTAGACTGAAGTTAGATGACAAACTATGTATTTCTCCCTTATTTATATGTAATTGATTGCACAATTCTATTTTACATACTATAAACTTCAAATTATTAAATCAATTAATCTCATCCACTATTGCTTGCTCTCTCTGTATAAAGAATTAATTGATTTTTGTTAAGAAGGTTAAAAAAGTTAAAAATATTACTTTAAATTAATTTATCTAACTTATAAATTAATATTTATATTAATTATATATAAATAAATTTAAGTAGTGTATTTTATTTGTTTAATTTACACATTAAAAATCAACTAATTACATAATGAAAAGCTGATCTACTACTGACCCGACCCATCATCCGACCACAAGGCCCCGGTTGTACCCTAAACCCCTTGGCCGTTACCCTTGGCATGGTTTTGCCATGTTCCTCACTACACTCAACTGGGCGACCGAGGCTTAGGAGGTCTACGGGTTATACGGACAAGACCTCGAAACGTAGGTGGCGGAGAACCTAATAACATAGTAAACTTGGAGGAAGCTTCAACGTATGGCTCAGAAGCCTCCAGATGAAGCAGCCTTCGGTGTTGCCATGCCTGGTCGCACCTCCATTCCCTCCGGCGACAACTCTGTTTGGGCCGATGTGTCGCCTCTACTTCAAGCTGCGTGCCAAGGTCGCTTTTCTTGTCCGTTTTATTCTTGTATATTAGCCTTATTGACTGCTTCTTTACTTTCCGTCTGAACGAGACCAAAATTGGCTTCAGGTGCCGTGTGTTTTGGCGTCAAAATCAAGGGAACATAGTAGGATAATAGGATCAGTTTTTTTTTATCTCAGACATAGAAGGATCAGTTGATTAAAGGGTTTTTTACGCGAGGCATGGCGTTTGAAAATGAGTTACGTGTGGGTTGATAGAGCTTTTAGATTGTATATATGATATATGATATATATATATATATATGCTAAAACTTGTTAATTTTGTTGGTCTTTTATGTGATGCTGCTCAACACAAATACGAAATATGCAATGATGAATTTGCAATTTGATCATTATATAGTCTTGGTTCTTTCCCCCCTTCTCTAGAGCAGTCTCCCACTTTCTCATTTTATTGGGGAAAAAAAGCACTGATTGAATTTCACCCCTTGTTCCCTCTTATCATGTTGTTTAAGTTCGATGTTATTTATTAATCTTAAGTTTTGAATAATTTTCTGCCTTAGATTTCCAAACTTGAATGGTCGCCGTACTTTGAGGCTATGTTAGTTTCTTCTGTTTGAACTTTATTTCATGTAGTTGGCTACAGACCTTCAGGAGGGAGAGATGATTCATGGAGATAATTTCAATCTATTTGCTGCAATGTCAGCGTTGGAGGTATTTTTACATCTTGCTTATTGCACTATCAGTAGGCTCTGGTAGCTTCAGTACGCCCCCTTTATGATCATAGAAATGTAGGACGATGCTGGTTTCTTATATGAATTAGTCTGCCTGCAAGATCATTCGACTGTACTACTTGGAAAAGGAGATAATGAGCATGCCTTGCCACGCTAACAATACACTAGTGCCATACGGAGAATTTGTCCAATATTAATATCCTGTTAGTGGTTATTTAGCACTAGTCATGCTTACATTTTTTCAACTTTCTATTTTTGATAGATAATGGACCCAAAGATGGATTCAGGTATTGTTCGTAGATATTACTCTCTTGAGGAAGCCATTGAGAATGGTGCTGCCCCAGTTCCTGTTAGTGTTGATAAGACAACTGACATACGATGTACAATTGATATCATGGACTATCTTCTAGCATGTGAGGTAATTTAACTTCCATGCCCATGCCTTCCCTATGATAACTTATTAACTTACATAAACACCAGCGTATGCTTGCTATCATTCATGGTTGAATGAGTGTGTGATCTTATAATGACATTTGGTGCTCTGTAAAAATGCTCTTTCCCCTCCTAATCATGTAATGACATTTGCGCTACTCAAGTTTTAGTTGGATATGGGAACTAAAATTATATTGATTAAAATTGTTCAAGAGACATGTAATACCATGCATTTGCCATCTCTGTTTATAGTACATACACCTTGCTTATACTTTCCTTGTTACCTTAGTTATTATTTCATATGGCAGGCAACATGGCACAACGGTCATTCATTGGCTCAAACTGTTTATTCTTGCCTCTATCTCCTTCAGCCTGACAGAACATCATCGCATGCCCTGTTGCACTCGTACTGCAGAGTCATACGTGCAACTTGTAAAGCAGTTCTTTCAGTTGTCTCAGATGCTCGCACACATGAAGTAAAGTACTCCAGCAGATCTTTTTCTCTTATGCATTATAAAGTACCATGTCATTTTCTGTCCTTAATTCTATAACTAGTTGTAATTATTTAAATAAAATTGTGTTCTTTTGAAGTGTATGATTATGCATTATTGATTCACCATTAACTGAAGGATATGACATGAAACAAGAGTAAATAGAATGCTGGGATTCTGTTGATGTCACTCCATGGGTTAAATTTTTTTATGTATTACTAATGTTGTGGACTTACGATGATGTGGCTTTTTTGTGCTTCTTTTCAGCATATTTGTCAATTTTCATGTATCTGATGGAAGTATGACTGACATTTGTCAATATTTGTTTATCTACTTTAGTCCTTTAATTAAAATTTTGTGCTCTTCCCAGAAACCTCTCTTTCACTAAATAAAAAATGGTGATATTTGTCTGTTTCAGGAAGAGGATCTATTTACTATTTCATATGGCCTTCCTCTGAGTGTAGATGGGGATGAGAAGTGTTTATCAATGCTAAATGCTGTTGAGGAAACAATATCCCGCCAACTGCGTGCATGTAAATCATCATCTAAACGAAGAGTAGTAGAAGGTTGTTTTTCATGTTGAAACTTGTAATTATGCTCTGTTGTGTGGGGGCATTGGACCATTATATTGTTGGATGTTTCAGTTTTGTGGCCATGTCCTTAATTAATATGTTTTGGTTAACGCCCCTTTATGAGTGATAACGTCTGCAAAACCGTAAGTGTTCCCAGTGCTGGTTGTAGCAGGTCTTATAAGTTATCCCCTATTATCAGTATATACTCTGTTGTATCATATGTTTATGATCTTTTATGTAAATTGTTAGAAGTGCTAGAATTGTGAATAATTTAAATATTTAGTTTTTTTCCTTTTTATGTCCTTTATTAGTGTCTGGCCTTATGATATAGAACAATTTTTTCCCTTTTCCTTCTTTTTTCTTTCTTCTTTTTTGGGCATTGGGATATTGTAGAGAGAGAGAAAGGGGAACGTTGGAACTCCTTTTATTATTAATTTCAGCCTGATTCTGATTAATCTGATAAATTACAAGCAACAAACAATCTTTAAGTGGGCAAACCTGAATCACCAGATAACTGTATTCCTTAATTACTGGTAATGCTAATGTACTTATAAATAATCATGCGCACTGATATATTATTCCTTACTTTATTCCCAGAGTGCCTATTCCATTTTCTACTCTTTGGTCTGAGGAATTACTCTGTTCTTTATTAATTGATGGAATATAGTTATTCCTCTCCTGCAATTAATTGATTCCCCCATGGTTGCTCCTTTTAATTGGATGTATGTTATGTTAGATTTATGCTTTTAATTAAGTTCTGAGCTATTGAGTTACAGATATAGAACCACTTCAAAGTAATCCTGATCTAGAAGAAGGGTACTGCAAAGCACTGTTATGCCGATTACGTTTTCGTAAGGTCTTATCCTATGTATATTCTTTTATTAGTTATGCAGATTATATAAAAGGACATTATTTTTTTGTTTGTGATAAACTATCTTTGCGCTTGCATAATTTCAGCATCCACTCTTTCAAATTTATCTTGATTAGTGTAGTTTAACTGTCCAAGTTTAGGTTGGCATGCTTCTTATATGTAAACTGTGTTGTTTACATCTGCTTCAGAATGTTGTTTCATTACCATAGCTATTTCATACTTAAATGATGTTATTTGTTTATTTTCTATCTTTTTCATCCACCTTCAACCTTGTTGGCAATGAATCAAGCTGTATCTGACTGAAATTTCTACATTTCTTAATTTTCTTTCAGCATTTGTACCATCTTTTGATGTCTATCAGACGGCCACAAGGGAGAGGACTGGAGTTGGCAAGAAAGCACATAGCTTCATGTATTTCAGAGCTTGACTGCATTCTAAAATCCTCGGAGTTTCTTAGAGCTAGTGCTCAGGGAATGTGCGAACAAAACACAGAAGAGTCAACTGCATCTGGTTGTCAAGCAATTGGATTTGATGCTACTTTAAATTGCAGATCGTCAACCCCAACTCCTCCCCGATCTATTAAAATTCTCAGTTGGAAAATGGTGAGTGCTTAGATTGTTACTATCTGGGAAGCACTGATACTTGACATTTTTAGTTGTTGAATTCTTTATGAATTCGATGAAGTATTTTAACTTGTTATAGTATTGTACTTGTATTTTTTTATGAAAATTTGTTGCATACCAGTATTTACACCATAAATGTGCTTCATACTCATAGGTTACTAGTACTCTGTGACTGTCTCTTTTGTAATGCTTCCTGTTTCTCTATGCCAGGCTGTTCAATATTTTGTGAAACTTCTTCAAGATCTAGACATTATATGTTCCTACTCCTTGGATCCATCATGGGAGGCTGCTTTGCACTTTGTGATTAAATTCCAAAAGTCTCAGCCTGATTTGGTTGCTAGATCTCATCTTCAGGTGGATCATTTAAACATTCTTAATCCCCCCTCAGACGTCAGTGGGTATTACATTAAATAAGTTGACTTTTCATTGCTAAGATGTGCAGTTCATGTTACACTGTTTTTAAAAGTATAGTGATTAAATGACATATACACTTTGGAGGAGCCTGATTCTTTGAATCACCATTTTCGGAAGCTTACATGACTTGACCAGATCACAGATCACTAGAGGAAATTGACTTTCATGTTTAAGCACCACAGTTCATGCAATCCTGTGTGTATGATATAATCATAATAAAAGATATGTGTATCTTTGAAAGACCTGATATGCGATGCTAGAGGCACTAAGGTCTTTTTTGTTTGTTTGTTTATATCTAATTTGTGCTTGTGGTTGGTATATTGACGCAAGCTTCTCTGAGTTTCATATTGGTCCATTTCTTCATCATGCATAGGCTGGTAAAGATACATGAGTCGTGCATGTTTCAATGATTTCACTTACACTACTCTAGTTTTAATATCTGATCTGCTTTTTAAGCAATGATTTTCTTTTCATCAGCTGCTGCTGGTCCATGATGGGAAGCTCTATGGACGGATTCCAATGTTTGCTTTAGTTACTAAAGCTGCTGGATTGCCTGAAGTCACCAAGGATCATGACGTTCAAAAGAATGAATTCATGGTACAACTTGGGCAGGTAATGAAATCATAACTAATTGGCATGTTGTCCTCAAAAAGGTTTTTTAAACTCTTTTAAGCTTTATATGTGTTCCTGAAATGTGTAGATATGCATGCTCGTGAGTATGACATAATTATACTCTGTTATTAACTAAAATAACAAAGGGTTGACTAAAGGACTTATTTGTATTATTTCTTTGTTATTTCTATCAATCTGGAATTTCTACTAAAAAGGGTGCTAGCTTTCTCACATCTTGCATTTAGCTGTTCCTCTAATCCATGAAATATCTCATTTGCAGTTAGTTATTAATTTGCTCAAAATCCTGTGTACCAATGCTGCATGGCAAAGACGTAAGCTAGGGAAAATGTTACAAGACTGGCGTGTCATCTATGTTCAGGTTCATCCTATTCTTGTTTTCAGTAGCAGATGTGGCTTTTGTAATGAACTTCTCTCTGCCTCGTGTTTTATGTATAAATGGATATAGTTCATGAAAAGTGGCACATAGTTACTTCTAATATTTCTAATTGATTGAGAAATTAAGTTGTTTTTTTATTTTTTCCCTTTTAATTATTTTCATTAATGCTTCGTTCATTACTCTTTTTAATTGGTGTTATCTATTTCCTAGCTGACCTATAACGAGTTTGAGATTGCAGAATCTCATTTATTTTCACAAGAAAATGCATGTAAAAGTATCATTTTTTGATATATCTGCTTATTCTCTTAATTGAACTTCCGCACTGTATTTCTGTATGTTATGACTTTGTGGACGTTCATTTAAGCATATCTAATCTTACATTCCTCTTTTACAGCTGGAGCTGGCTTTTAAAAGGGAGTTTGGAGAAGCCTCAAATTCTTCCTATGATGAGGTGGGTTCCTTTACTGAGTGACAAGAACTTCCTTGAGTTTACAAAATACCTACGTGGAAGTGATGCCTGTAGGAAAAAAAAAAATAACTATTGTTTGCCTTGAGAAGTTATATCAAATTCACAGAAAGAGAACTTATTCTCACTAGCATTTCTGCACAATTATTTTCTTCTAGTAATATATGTTGATTGCCTACAAGCTACTATGTCTGAACTTTAATTTATTCAACTGCCAATTCATAGCATTGCTCTGCTCCTGCAGTTATGTTTCAAAATATTCCAACAGATCCT
>JANTPZ010020285.1:0-14014 GCA_025593235.1 Vachellia pachyceras | reverse complement strand
CAGTATGTGTGCACAACATCTCACATGAAACAAGTTACCACCTAAAGGTAATGAGTCATTAGGTGATAACATGTCCTTGAGAGCCCTTAAACAAGAGTTATTGTACGAAGCATTATCAACCGACATGGAAAATACTTTGTTTTCAATTTCCCGAAGCCCTCAAACACTTGAAAATAGCATCTGCCACATCAATTCCTCGTCTAGGAGCTGGAACTTTCACAAAACTCAAAACCCTCTTTTGAAGATTCCACCTTGCATCAATGAAATGGCCAGTGATAACCATGTATTCTGTTACTTGGTGGCTTGATTTCCACATATTAGTAGTCAAACTAATCTTGCTCATACCTTGTAATAAAGTCTTCAATTGTTTCTTCTCTGCCTCATATATGGCCAAACAATCATTTCTTATGGTCTTGCGAGAAACTTTTTGAAATTCACAAATTTGCATATTGGAATCCCCACATCCAAACTTCATCCTCAACAATGTTAAAAGGATGCTCATGTACCATGATTGCAGTAGCTATTATTTCTCTTCGCTTCTCATTAGAATATCTCACACCTGGTACCACAAACGGATTAATGCTTGGATTGGAAGGTTGAAATGGAATGGCAGGTTGCTTGGTTTGTGTAGAGATATGCAACTTCCTTTGCAAGCCTGCATTGCCATGTCTCCAAAGATGGCTAGTGCTTGCTCCCTTTCCTGAGTACGCAAATACACCTTTGCAATACTTGCATATAGCTTTGACCCCATCACTAGTTTCAACTTGATCAAAATCATCCCAAATAGCTGAGGTTTGTCGTTTCCTCTTCTTAATGATACTATCACCAGCATCATTTTGAGTGCTAGTTTGTTGACTAGAATCAGTTGGTGCTTGTTGATTGCTCTCAATGGCATTAGGTGGAACTGAATTGGATGCCATTGTATCACTCACAGAAGAAGATGACATAAACCTCAGCTATAATCCACCTACCAAAACAAAATAAGCAAAAATGCAACATCAACCTGTGTTAATGGATTGCATCTAAGCAATATGCCCTGCTACAAATCCACACGTTCCTGAATTAAATGTATGGTAACATAAAAAACGCAACAGCAATCTGTGTTAATGGATTGCATCAAAGTGGACTTGTTAATGGAATTTGTTTCACTTGTGTTTATGTGCATGCACTGTGCTTAAATTCATATTTATTGTTCTTGTACTAGAAAGTACAATGAGCTAGCTACTAAACTTCAAGGGATGTGCAAATCCATAAGAGTGACACTGGATCAGCATATTTTTAGGGAAGAGCTTGAGCTCTGGCCATTGTTTGGGAGACATTTTACTGTGGAAGAACAAGGCAAGATCGTGGGCCGGATAATTGGGACTACAGGTGCAGAAGTCCTACAATCAATGCTACCATGGGTAACTTCTGCACTTACTGAGGATGAATAGAACAAAATGATGGACACATGGAAGCAAGCAACAAAAAATACTATGTCTTTCATATTGCAGAAAGAAAAACCAGAGCAAACTTCTTCTCAAAAAGGTTTCTGATACCCTTTATGTCTTTCATATCTTGAGTTAGGTTGGAAAGACAGGTTGGAAAGACATATCTTAAATGTATGAATGATCAGATGTTTAAGCCAGGTTGGAAAGACATATTCCGAATGAATCAGAATGAGCTTGAGTCAGAGATCCGGAAGGTTTATCAAGACTCAACTCTTGATCCAAGAAGAAAAGCATATCTTGTTCAGAATCTAATGACTAGGTTTATACAGTGACCATAACTTTCTTTTTATGTATAATTAAGACACTTAACTGGCTAACTGCAAATCCATTTCTTAAAACCTTATTATCTTGTCTTGAATCTCTAATTGTTGACCTGTTATATATGTATTGCAGTCGATGGATAGCTGCACAGCAGAAGTTACCTAAAACTACAACTGGAGATTCTATAGATGGAGAAAGAATTGAAGGACTCTCAGCATCATTTCGGGACCAGGAAAAACAAATATTTGGGTGTGAACATTACAAAAGAAGCTGCAAACTTAAAGCTGCATGCTGTGGCAAGTTGTTTACATGTAGATTTTGCCATGACAATGTGAGCGATCACTCAATGGATAGGTAAATATTTTATGGTGCTCGTTTTTTATATTTACACAACATTTTATTCCACTAACTATTTCTTTGATCAATTGCAGGAAAGCAACTTCAGAAATGATGTGCATGCAATGCTTGACTATACAGCCAGTTGGGCCCATATGCATGACACCTTCATGTAATGGATTTTCAATGGCAAAATACTATTGCAATATATGCAAATTTTTTGATGATGAAAGGTGGTTTTTAAAGTGCTGAGTTCTTGCTTTAAAATTCAGGAGTTCTAGGATGAAAGCTACATTCCCTTATTTTTTATGATGATGCAAGCTAAATATTCTGTTGCACAATGCTTAATCCTTTCCAAGGAATTGAATAATCTCTTTATACCAAAAATGAAGGATAAAATCTATATGAGCATAAAGGGCACAGATTTCATTCATAAGTACATTCACACACACACGTAAATGCTTATTTTTTACCTACGAATATTTTCTTTACTAAAAACATTTGCTGTTCTTTTCACTGCAATATAATTATGGCATAAGAACACACACACACACACACACACACACACACAGAGGCATAAGAGTGTTCTTTAGTTTGTCAGCCCTTTTAGTCTCTTGAATTTTTTTTTTCCTTACCCACGTCATTCTTTTTCAGGAATGTATATCATTGCCCATTTTGCAATTTGTGCCGTGTGGGGAAAGGGCTTGGGATTGATTATTTTCATTGTATGAAATGCAACTGCTGCCTGGGGATAAAATCGGCATCTCACAAGTGCCTGGAGAAAGGCTTAGAAATGAATTGTCCAATCTGCTGTGACTTCTTATTCACATCAAGTGCTACTGTCAGAGCTCTATCTTGTGGCCATTATATGCATTCAGCTTGCTTTCAGGTCTGTTTCTTGCCCATTTTAGGTTTTAAAGCCTCCCTTAAAGCAAGTCATTTGTCTCTCATTTTTCACTTTTAATAAGAAGAATTCTGAAGAGGTTTCAAGCTCACAGATTCATACTTATACATACCTTACAATGTCAGGCTTACACTTGCAGTCACTACTCATGTCCAATCTGCAGCAAATCATTGGGTGATATGGCGGTAAGAACTAAGAAGACTCCTTTTGTAGATAATCACTGTCAAGTTTGATCTTATGGATTATATGCTTTAAAATTTTTATTAATTTTTTTTCATGAACAATCAATCATGAAGGTGGAGAGGCAAAAGAAAAAAAAACTTCAAAAAATAAGGAAACTCAGCACAATTGGTAAAACAGACCATAATTATTTGTTCCCCTTGTACCCAGGTTTACTTTGGGATGCTTGATGCTTTATTGGCTGCTGAGGAGCTCCCAGAAGAGTACAGGGACCGTTCTCAGGTTTGTTTTACACATGTATCTCCATCTACTTTTTCTTCTGTTGCACAGCTGCGGAGGAGCTTTTTCCCTTGCTAAAAATAAGGCGTTTATCAAAGACAAAATGAATTAATAATGTTGAATTCTAGTTATCAAACCACACCATGCGTCTCAAATTGGATGGAATATTATAAATTATTATATCAGAAGATACAGTAATAAATTGAAAGGTAGCTTACTATATAAAATATATGTATGTCTTTGAAATTGCATAAAATACTCAAGGTGAATTTGAGTTAAGAAAAGTATTTTATCAGTTTATTAGCTCATTAGTCATAAATGTGCAATCAAGCAATTCTTGAAAAGGCCCCAAGCATTCCTCTTTTTTCTCTATAAGAGACATAGTCAATACTCAACAATTATACAAAACTTTCATACCAATTCATTGTTCCAGATAAATTAATCTCTACAAAGTAGGAAACCGACCTACATCGATAAAAGGCATAGGCATGATTCATTTACTTCTGTGCGGAGAAGTTTAACTTGCTTAGGGAGGGTGATTTCGAGTGGCAAAGGGAGCCTATTTTCTGGTGGCAGGGCCAGTGCAGGAATTATTATGGACGCGGTTCTGATTAGAGTCACTAGTTTGTGTGTGTGTGGTACAGGCCGAGAGCGAGAGAGAAAATGAGGGAAAAGGAATTCTGTATTCAAATCTTTCACACCTTACACACGCGCAGGGGTCAGCTTATATAGCCTCCCTCCAACGGCTATTAACTAACAGATTGAGTCTGTTAAGCAGTTACAATTCGAAGATGACAGCTTAGCGTAACTAACTATCCCTCTTCTACTATTGACACGTAACAAATACTCCCCCCCTTACAAATGATCCTTGTCCCCAAGGATAGTGGGCCCAGCTGAGGCCACGACGGGGAAATGGGGAAACTGGTGACGGATGACCTCCAGGTCCTCCCATGTAGCATCTTCCTCATTCGTATTCTTCCACTGGACGAGAATCTGAGTAACTGGCCGATGGCCTCTTCGCATCAGCTTGCGTCCCAAGATAGTCAAGGGCTCCCTGACAAGGTTGCCGTTGTCATCGACCGGTGGGAGAGCTGAGGCAACGGCAACGTTGGGGCTAGGCGAACGCTTCAGCAATGAGACGTGGAAAACAGGGTGGATCTGGGAACCTTCGGGCAATTTGAGCTCATATGCCACCTTGCCGACTCGGTTCAATACTTCAAAGGGGCCAAAGTAGCGAGCTGCAAGCTTGTGAAATGAGGAGTTGGTCAGAGAGTTGCGGCGAAAAGGGTGCAGTTTGAGGAAAACCAGGTCACCCACGGCAAATTCACGATCAGTTCTGTGCCTGTTAGCTTGCTGAACCATACGTTGCTGAGCCTTGAGCAAGTTCTCCTTGAGTAGCTGAATAGTGGCTTCCCGCGACGAACACAGGCGGTCGACCAGTTCATTGTTGGAGTCCCCAGCTAAATACGGCATGTGTGTCGGCGGAGCTACCCCATAGACAGCTTGGAAGGGTGTCATTCCAATCGCAGAATGGAACGATGTGTTGTACCAAAGCTCGGCTAGCGACAGCCACTTAACCCAATGCTTAGGCAAATCGCCGGTCATGCAACGGAGGTAGCATTCCAAACATCTATTCAATACTTCCGTCTGCCCATCGGATTGGGGGTGATAAGCAGAGGAAAATTTTAGCTTCACGCCATACAAATGAAACAATTCGCGCCAGAATTTGCCGCAAAATATGGGGTCACGGTCTGTGACAATCGAACGAGGGAACCCGTGAAGCTTAACCACATTATCCATGAAGATGTGGGCGACCTCTACCGCTGTAAAAGGGTGTTGTAGGGCCATAAAGTGCGCTGCCTTTGTCAACCGGTCGACCACGACGAGTATAGTCGATTTTGAGCAAGACTTGGGGAGACCGCATATGAAATCCATGGAAAGATCGGTCCACGTGTGTTCAGGAATTGGCAGGGGCTGAAGCAACCCCGGTGACGCAATGTTTTCAGGTTTATACCGGAGACACGTGACGCAGTTGCGAATGAATTCCCTGACCTCGCGTTCCAGGCCCTTCCAATAGAAGGTAGAAGAGATTCGGCGATAGGTTGGGGTAACCCCTGAATGTCCCCCTACAGGGTCCTCATGAAACTGGTGGATGAGATCATTACGCAAGGTAGTGTCGGAGCCCACAACAAGTCGTCCCTTCCGTTTGAGGATGCAGTTGGACCAGGTATAATGGGTGTGAGACGATGGATCGCCTTCCAGGTCTGAAATCAGTCTCTGTAACCGATCATCGGAAGTCCAGGAAGCTTTAACACGATCGACGAGAAGAGTGGCAGGTGTTGAGATGGCAAACAGAGTGCACTCGTGTTGACGGGATAAGGCGTCGGCCACCACATTGCTTCATCCTGTTCTGTACTCAATCTCGTACGTAAGACCCCAGAGCTTGTTGACCCACTTTAACTGTTCAGGCGAGACATTTTGCTGCTCCAGTAAATGCTTGAGGGGCAGATGGTCCGTTCTGATGGTGAATGGTCTCCCTACCAGGTAAGTTCGCCATTGTTGTACTGCAAACACCAGCGCCATCAACTCTCGTTCGTAAGTGGACATAACACGCCTTCGCGGGCTCAAGGCCTTGCTAACGAAAGCCAAAGGGTGTCCCTGTTGGGTGAGCACTGCACCAATCCCTGAACCAGAGGCATCCACTTCCAGTACAAACCTCTCTTTGAAGTCAGGGAGAGCCAAGACAGGCGGCGTGGTCATGGCGCCTTTTAACGTAGTGAATGCTAGTTCTGCCTCCTCGGACCAGCTAAATGCATCGTTCCGCTTCAGAAGATTTGTTAACGGTTGACAAATCGTGCCATACCCTCTTATAAAGCGGCGGTAGTAACCAGTGAGCCCTAAGAATCCCCGCAATGCCTTCTGTGAACTAGGAGTAGGCCAAGAGATGATGGCTTCAATCTTCTGAGGGTCTGCTTGGACACCCTTAGCCGAAATGAGGTGCCCTAAATACTGAACCTGAGAAGCTGCAAACACACACTTGTTGAATTTGGCGAATAAAGCATGATCACGTAAGATAGACAGCGTCTGGCGAAGATGGCAAAGATGAGAATGCCAGTCAGGACTATAAACTAGAATATCGTCAAAGAAAACCAGAATGAACTTCCGTAAGTGAGTTTTAAACACCGAATTCATCAACCCTTGGAAGGAAGCTGGTGCGTTTGTGAGACCGAAGGGCATGACGATGAATTCATACAGGCCTTCATGAGTACGGAAAGCTGTCTTATGTCTATCCGGTGGGTACATTCGAATTTGATGGTACCCTGCGCGAAGATCTAGCTTTGAAAAGAAGGAGGCGCCATGCAATTCGCTGAGCAATTCTTCAATTAAGGGGATGGGAAACTTATTCTTGATCGTCCGGTCATTCAACTTCCGATAATCAACACAAAACCTCCAGGACCCATCCTTCTTGTGGACCAAGACGACGGGGGCCGCAAAAGGGCTCTGGCTCGGTCTAACGATCCCTGTTTCCATCATATGATGCACCTGCCGCTCTATCTCATCCTTCTGAAGTGGACCGTACCGGTAAGGCCGACAGCTTATTGGCTGATCATCCTTCAATGGAATGCGATGGTCGAAGGCACGTGGGGGAGGCAGCGATGTAGGCTCGGCGAAGACGTCTGTGTATGCCTGTAAAAGTTGCTCGAGCTCCGACCTCTGAGCTAAGGATAAATCCACAGACTGGCAGACTTGGACCATGGCGTCACTCACCGTAGGACCCAGCTGGACAAGAAATGCCTGCGAGGCCGTTGCCAAGTCATGAGGCCCTACCCTTCCCTCTATCGGATGTCTCTGTTCCGCCTGCAACCCATGGAGTTCGTAGTAGTGGCCTTGAAAGTTAAAGCCCATGAATTGTTGTCCCATGTCCAGGACAATGCGGCCCAGTTGGCGGAGCCATTGGGCTCCAAGAATAGCATCAAACTGGCCTATATCCAAAATGATGAAGTCTGCGTCGAAGGTGGAACCTGCCATTGACCATTGGAGATCTGCACATGTCTTGTCCACTCTAATGGTTCGTCCACCTGCAACTCCCACGCGATATGATCTGTTGTACTGAACAGGAAGGTGCAAGCGTTTCGCCAGGCGTGCGTGGATGACGTTGTGAGAGCTCCCTGTGTCGATGAGAATCTCGATCCTCTGTTTCTTAACAAACCCTTCGACACGCAGCGTAGAAGTGTCGCTATTATTGAAAATGGCATGAACCACTGCAATCTGTTCCTCACCGGTCCCCGTATCCAAATTTTCCGCCGCGTCGACAAATTGGTCATCGTCTACGTCCTGAACAATAAGCATCATTGCTTGCGACTCTTTACACTTGTGAGAACTGGTAAACTTGTCGTTGCACCAATAACATAACCCCCGTCGGCGGCGATCCTCCATATCCTTCTTTGATAACGTCACGGAAGGCTTCTGAATAGATGAGCCGACCGATAATGAGGAGCTGGCCGGAGCCGACAGTGTGTGCTTCATTGATTGCGTGGGGAAACGGAAGTTCGTCGAGGCGCTCGTCGACGGGAACAAGGAATGCCCTGAGGAAAATACTCGTGTCGATTGAGTGGTGGTCAAGGTTGGTCTGCGCCATGCATTAATAGTGCGTTCTTGGATTCTTGCCATCTGCATCATGCTCGGCAGGCTGGTTGGTTTGAAAGCATCGACCGCTGACTGGACATCCAATCTTAGGCCTCCCAAGAAGCAATCCATGGCGATCTTTTCAGGAATGTCGACGTCGGTGAGAAGGTCGTCGAAGGCTTCAATGTACTCCTCCACAGAGGTTAGCTGCTGTAATTGTTTCAGCTGAACCATGGGATTAATGTGCGTCGCATCCGAGAATCGTGCCTCCATGTGCATCAAATAGCCTTCCCACGAGATTTCGCCGTCACCTCTCGTTTTCATCAGGTTCAAATGCCACTTGAGGGCTTTTCCCTCCAGATGAATGCTGATGAGTCTAATCCTCTGGTCTGGTGGTGTGGCGTCCACTACAAAGAACTGCCGGCAGCGATAAACCCAGCCGCGGAAATCCGTACCGTCGAACCGTGGGAACTCCACGCGAGTGTGCTTGGTTGGGGGGAAGTAGGGGGTGCCGGACCGTATGTGCCGAATCGAATATGAGGGTTCCGATGAGGAGAGCTCGAAGACCCACCGTTGGTCTCCCCTTGCACCGGCGGTGCGAGGGACGCAACCCCCTCTGTGAGTTCCTTGAGGGAAGCTTGAATCTGAGCCACTGAGAACTTAAGGTCCGAGATATCTGTTGCTGTTTGATCCATGCGTTTTTCGACTTCGATGAGCCGCTCTGATGATCGTGTATCCGGCGCCATCGTCGGAAAAGGGCTCTGATACCAATTTGGTACAGGCCGAGAGCGAGAGAGAAAATGAGGGAAAAGGAATTCTGTATTCAAATCTTTCACACCTTACACACGCGCAGGGGGTCAGCTTATATAGCCTCCCTCCAACGGCTATTAACTAACAGATTGAGTCTGTTAAGCAGTTACAATTCGAAGATGACAGCTTAGCGTAACTAACTATCCCTCTTCTACTATTGACACGTAACAGTGTGTGTGTGAGGGAGGGAGGAGGGGCGTGGGGAGAGATTGCTAAAGAACATCTTATGTGATTTTGGGTTTTCCAGTTTCTAAAAACCGAAAGAAAAAACTATGAAAACTCTATTAACAATCAGGTTGGGTCGAGTTGCAATGGTAGCCAACTTCACAATTCAGGATGTTCAATATTTCAAAACTCAAGCTATGCCAGGTCGAAATGCTTCATTCTAATCATATTATGCAATACTTGCACGAAATTTGAACTGTCTCCCCAATATCTCATCGTGTCAGAGGAGGTTTCGAACCACATCAATGGGATAAAATAAAACATACAAGATTTCTGATTCTTAATGGTGTAATAATTTGTTCTGGTTGTGATTGCAATGCAGGATATACTTTGCAATGATTGTGAGCGAAAAGGGTGTTCTCCCTTCCACTGGTTGTATCACAAATGTGAATTTTGTGGCTCATACAATACCCGCGTGATCAAGTCGGAGTCATCAAATCCCCGCTGCTCTTAGCCTCACTTTTCACAAGGGGGCGCGTAACACGGTTTGTTAATACTTGTATAGCCTATTCAATTTTCCCTCAATTATTAACTTTGTTCTCCTTTTTATCTTACTATACATAATGAAGTGAGTATAGAGGCCTTCATTAATGAGTTATCTTCTCGTGAACAAAAGCCAGAAGCACGAAATTAAGTTTATAGCTGTCTATTGTCATGTACAGGCTATATATCTCGAGCTCTTTCCTTTATGCAATATATATTTTTACAGCTCCCTTTTATCTCTTTTTTCCTTTTTCTTTAGTTCAACAATTGAACCTTGTTAAGGTGTGACATCACTCATTGTATTTGCTTCAAAGGGATGTATTAATACATGATGCTCAAGACCGAGGAGCATAAACTATTTTCAAAATATTTTTTTCTAAGCATATGTATCCTCCTCCCGAAGGTAATCTTATTGGATGCGTTGTCGGTTATTAAATGTATGCATCTTTCTTAGTGTGGATTCGAATTTTGATTTATCACATTATGATGAATTACTTCCTTCCGCTAGATCTAACTTCCATTGGTACAAAATTCAATATTTTAATAACATATGGGTGCATTTAGCAACGAGCATGTAGTTCAGCTGCTTGGTTGGAGAATTTCGACATCTTTGTTGTCTTTCTTGTTTTTGAAGAGACTTGAGTATATTTTCTGATAAGTCTCATATTCAAAATTTTAGACCGCTTTAAACTGACACTGGCTAATTGTTGGAATGCCTCATGGTTGGACCACCTTCTCTAGCGGGGCTTGTGTTATTTATTGGCAATTTGCGAGCTTGTGTTATTATTAAATTTTTATTATTAACATGTTAATATTTTGAATATTGTTTTGTTTTAGAGTGTGAACCCTATGTGAAAAAGTGGAAAATTACTTTCTTTCATTCTTTTAGTGGAATACAAAACTTTTGTATTTTACGATCTTGCTAGGGCAACATTGGTCAAAAAGCACTTTGAAAAAAAATAAATTTTCCATAAAATATTTAAATAATATAAATTATTGCATGGTAATAAAATGAGAAAATCCCCATGAAAATAACACGGGAATTATAAAATTTCAAAAAGGTCATGTGCATATGTAAAAGGACATATTGGCTATGTAAATATGTAAAAGGACATGGGTTAGAGAGTAGGAATATGTTTCAATCTTTATGATAAAATACCAAACTACCCACCCCTATTTCCCTTTTTAGGGCTTGTTTGGAAGTTAATTTCAAATAGCTTTTACAGATTTCGAGGTAAAACCTAGATTTTAGAGAACAGATTTTGAAAATTAGTTTTTACATATTCCGAGGTAAAATTTAGGTTTTGAAAAGTGATTTATGTTTAAGAAGTTATTAACTTTTACGGATTTTGAGACAAAAAAGTTGGTAGAAAAGAGGAAAGAGAAAGAGTGAAAAGTAGGAAATAGGAAAGAAAAGAAATAAAAAGTAGGAGAGAGAAAAAAAGGAAAGAAAAAGTAGGAGAGAGGAAAAAAAGGAAAGAAAAAGTAGGAAATAGGAAAGAGAAAGAAGGAAAAAAGTAGGAAAGAGAAAATCTAGGTTTCAAACTGAGGTTTTGTAACCAAAATAGCTTTTCTGAAAAAAAATTTTGCTTGGACAAAACCTAGGTTTTGAGGTAAAATCTAAGTTTTGAAATCAAACCTAAATTTCAGAAAGAGGATACAAACAAGCCTTTAATCTTATCTCCCTTCCGCTCATCTCTCACCTTCCATGTCAACCATATATAGTTATTCCTTTCACTCTACGAAGAGAAATACTTACACATTTTTAGAGTGTCACATCCTCTGTTATCTGTTGGATGAATATATTCTAATTATCTTGATTATCCTTTTTTGTTAAAATATTCCAATGAAAATACTTACATAAAATATAATGTATGCCACTCCATACTTCTAGTATACTTATTTTCTATCTTCAAATTTATTCATTTAGTTGATTAAATTTGATAATATAGCATATTGTATTACATGACAAAAGAAGTTAGAACAAAAAAAGACATAAGAAATATACACCCGACAGTAACCTATAAGCAAATTTATATGAAGAAACAAAAAAAAACTTTAGATATCACTATTAATTATGTTTTCATTTCTTTTATTAGTTTATACCAAACACCATTAACTATTCTCTCTAGTGTTATCATGAAATGTTTCGTAACAATATTTGGGCTGGCGATGTAACTCTTTATTGAGCAAAGTTTTAAAATATTAAATTAAATAAAGATATTTTTATATTCATTAGTTAATATGAACATTTTATCTTTGTTATTTTCCAAATTATCTCTTTTATTTCAGCGATTTATCATTATTTAGATAGATTGATTTATATCTTGGCAAAAAAATAGGATCGATTGATTTATATCTATTGTCCCAACAAATAGATGGCATTATCCTTCTTCAAATTTTCTTTTAGTGTTTAAACAAACAATAATATTTTGAATTTTCTTTATATATTTGATTTAATATAATATTTAAAAACACAATTTTAGGTTAAAGATAACGATAAATATTTGTTTATGCGTTTATATAGCTTTTCTATTATTCATCTATTGATTCACGTGACTTTTCTTATAAAAATTTGTTAACAAATTTAAACGCGAACTTCTTTTAAGTGAATAATTCCCAAAAAAAATAAAAAATAGGGGTTTGTTATGTTGTATGTTTTTATTTTAATTTATAAATTGTTTTTATTTAAAAAATCACCCAAACAATAAATACTTCAATGAATGTACAATTACACAAAGTTCAAATTATTTATTTCAAACACTCAGAATCAATTAAAAAGGTACTTTCATGAAAATTGAGATAAAACTCCCCTCATATACTTACGTTAAATTGCGTAAAAATTATTTAAAAAATCCAATCCAAATAATTCAAGTTAGCTAACTATTACACTTAGGCTACAAAGTCATTGCCAAACCTCACCTGCTTTAAATATTAGTCACTTGTACTTTTTTAAATGAAAATAGAGAGATTTAGCCTCAGGTCCCAAATAAGTAAAATATTTAAGGAATGGTTCCATGTAAAAAAATATTTAATGAGAGGTCTCATTGACAACATGAGGTGTTGTCAACACAGCACATGATGTTGTCAATACAAGGACTTCATGTTGTCAATGAGACATCTCATTAAATATTTTTCTTTATGGGACCATTTTTTAAATATTTTGCTAATTTGGGACCTGGAGCTAAATCTCCCATGAAAATACTTCAATTACATTTTCTGGTGGGTCCCATAAATTTTCATTATAATTAGTCAAGAAGAAATGAAAAATAACCAAAAGAAATTGGTGGGGACGACGACGGCGTGGAGCCGAAGAAGTGGAAGGTTCCGTTTGCTGACGAAACAGTGGCAGCCGACGAGAATGTCAAGTCTTGTTGTTTGAGGAACAACAATGCTACGGGTAAATTCTCGCCGCTGCTCGGTGAGGTGAAGAACAAGGATAGAGTTGTGTTTCCGATTATTTTTTAATCGAAAACAACATCGAACAAGGAGATAGAAGATAATGACTTGACCTTTGTGAGAGAAATGCCTCCCGGAAACCCTAACAACCCTCTAACGTAAACCTCATCCGATCGACGACCACTAAGACGGAGTGGCTGCGAAGAAGAAGCGAAAAGTCTCGTTTGCTGACTAAACGGTAGCCAATGCGTCTGTTAATCCCAGTAACTTGAGGAACAAGAAAGCCAAGTGTTCGTCGCCAACGTTGATGAAGTTGGGAGAAGCAGATGATGAGAGTAGAACTGCACAAAAGGTAGTTTTTCAATTCTTCAATCGAACAAGAAGAAGGAAGAATTCTTTGCTACTGGAAAGAAGCCTTCAAGAAATCCAAAGCAGAGGCCTTGCAAAGTGCAGAAAGCGATAGATGTAAGATCGTAACATTATTTATTGTGTTCAAATTCATTGATGATTCTTCCTTTTCCTTTTATGTGTGGGCAAAAACAACAAAACCTTACTGGAGGGGTACCGTATTAAAGATTTTGTACCGTCTTCTCTTAAATTACTTTATTTTTGTTTCTAACTTTATCTTATGGGTTTAACTTTTACAGCATGTTTCGTCTGGATTTCACATAAAATAGATCATAAATGGAATCATGCTACGAGGGTACGTAGAGATAGCTCGTTAATTAGGGTTTGATTTTCTCTAATGTATGTTAGTTTCCAGGCCGACTGATGTGCTTTACATTCATTAACGGTAACATCTCACTAATTCTTGCAGGAGACGCTATCGATGCAAAGCCTGATAGAAATTTAATATATATTAAGTATATATATTATTATATTTATTTAGATATTATAATTTTCATGTTATTATTTTTTTGAATGAATGTATAATTCATTGATCAGAAACTAGATACAAAAGCAACTTTACAAATAAAAGGCAGACTGCAAGAATAAATGAAGATTTACAAAAAGCTGTGCT
>JANTPZ010020276.1:866-28813 GCA_025593235.1 Vachellia pachyceras | reverse complement strand
AGTGCTGAAATTTACAAAGCTGGGATAGCAGACAACACTGAGGCGTACATACTATTCGCGGCGGCAGAGTTATTATGGTTTTTGTTGGATAGGACATGGCCTGGTTTCACACTTGCATGCTTTGTTGGTCTAGCTTGCCCACTCGCTGAGATCCCCCTCATGAAGTAAAGCTTTGCTGAGTTTGCTCCCTCCCCATTATATCCTATTGGCTAAGATATATAATCTCTGTTAAATAAATTGTCTATGCTTTGATTATTTCAGGCTTTTCAACCTCTGGTACTATCCACAAGCCAATATTGATATCTTTGGCCAGGTACTTGATCTACTTCTGTCAAAAAGTATTCCTTAACCTCCTTCCGGCCTTAACCCCATCTTTTGATGCATATTTGATTTGATTGATGCAGGGACTAGTTACATGGACGGCCACTTGCTACTTCGTATATACATTTTTATTAATCAATTTATCACTATGGCTCAGTACAGTTTTTACTGCCAACAACACAGACAAGTCAGCCTAGATGCTTTTGTAATGTATCCCAAATCATACTAACATAGTACATTATGCTGCTACCTTCGCTGTAATAGTAGCAACTTTGTATACAGATCTCTCTCTGAACTAATTCTGGGAGAAAACAACATTCTCAATGTCTGGAAACTTCTCCTTTATGGCTGCTTTGATTCCTGATCCAATGGAGTCAGGCCCCACATACTTCACATGGCACTCTACTCCTTGTACAGATAATACTTCCACGCTGCCTCCATAATTCTTAATGGCGGGTCTCAGGATATTAAGATGGTTATCCACAGCCTACAAATTGCAGAGCATTCTTCCTTTTTATATCAACTTGATTCATTTTATCAATTCGCAACAGGAGAAGAGAAACAAAAACTTACTTCAACAGTTGTCTCCTTTTCTTCATCATATACTTGCTGTATGTCCTTCACTGCATCTCCAAATTTCTCCTTAAGCACACGTTCAATCCCCATCTTCATCGTCGTAGTTGAGCTTGGACAACTTTCACACGCTCCTGTTCATCATCATCATCATCACAGATGCAGATAACATTTCAATACATCATTACTTTTATCGGCTAGACTGCTATAATCAGTTCTGAGTTTCTTCGTAAAGAAGAAAATAAAAGTAGTTCATATCAATTCAATTCCTTCCGGATTTATGGGGAAGAAAAAGGGACCTTGGAGTCTGAGAGATATAACGCCGTCTTCGACGGAGACTACGTCTACGTTGCCGCCATCAGCTATGAGATAAGGACGAACATCTTCGAGAACGAGGTCGACGTTTGAAACGGTGAGATCGAATTTCTGGGCGGAGTACAATCCAGGGGAAGAAGAAGCCGTCGGCGTACTTGACTGACCGGAGACGAACGGAATTATGGTTTTCTTGAGAAGGAATTGCGCCGGAGGGAAGAACTTGTATTCGTTGGGGGATACGAAAACTGGGAATTGATGGGATTGAGCTCTGGTTATGCCACAAGTTGCAATTTTCAGAAATCCTGAGGCTGTGAAACTCGCCATCGTCGAAGCCACAGAAGGATGCACAGACGAATTGAGGGGTCATATTGTAATTATAAAATTATTTTAATATATACGTATAATATCAAATCTGGTCATGGGCCTATGTGATGATTGGGCTGAGATATGGGCCTGTTACGTCATTCACTGGACTATTCTGAATATGAGGCCCAAATAACCTCACTTATTTGACCAAATTCGTAATTTGCGTGTTTACAGCCTAGAAAACCAACCAAAAAAGAAAACGCGGCTTTTGCCTTCTTGGACCCCTCTCTGTAACGAAGAAAGGGGACACCTCCTCCGTATCACTGGGCATTTGACCCTGCAACAACATTAACATAGTCTTTTTGGTATTTCGGAATCTAATCATCTAATCAATTGGACAAAGGTTGCTTCAGATTTTACGTTTTTAATTTTTTTTTTCGGTTTTCGTCCCAAAAATGGGATGCTGCGTTAGCAAAAACGCTGATGCAAAGGCAACTAGAGTTGCGCGGTGGCGATCCACGGGAATTGTGGCTTTGCGTGACTCCAAATTGAAGGTAACTGTTTTTTCTGCTTCTCTATGATTCCCATTCAGTTTATGTTTGCTGTGCTTGTGCTAGTGGTTCTGTGTCCGTTCTCCTTTCTCGGGTTTTTTTTGGAGTCTATTACGTTTTCCCCTTTGGTTGGATATTGCCACCATCTTGTACTGAATAGAACCAATTGAATTCTACCACTGGTTTTATTATATCATGGTTGAGACTTGATTATTTATGCATAAGCGTGATATTTTCACAGCATGATATGATAAACAGTATGTTTCTAGCAGGTAAATAGAAGAGAATAGGTTTATTGAATTGTTCTCTAATATCAACTTAATGCTAATAAGATGTCAGTTTAAAGGAATATGATGGAGATAATCGGTGCCTGTTGAGGCTGTTCCTTGGCGCTTAGTATTTTACTGCTTGCTTTCCTTTTATCATCTGTTATTATTCTTGTCATTTACATTGAAATACGACGCCAAGTGAGAAATTTGCTCCTTTGTTGGACATCTTCCTTTAGAACATGCATCTTTATTGTTTGAAACGTGTCACTCTTTAAATTGATCGTTGTGATTGTATTTTGTTAATCCAACCTAACTTCATGAAGATATATCATGAATTGCAAAATTCATGACATCTAAAAAGTGGATGAGATCTGATGCTTTTTCTTAAAAAAAAAATCTATTTTTCTTGCTTTGCTTCTTTGCGTTGCTGTTCCTTTTGAATGCGTGCACACACTTGAGCTTTTTGCTGCATGCTAACCATGGTGCCCTCTTTTTTCCTCATCCTAAAACAGACATTTCCAGATGAAATTCTTGACCTAGACAGATCTGTACGCACTCTTGACTTAACACATAATCGAATAGGTATCCTTTTTGCCTCTTTTCTTTCCTTATTTGTTAATATAAAGCAGGGATAAGTCTCAGTGCTGTTATTTTACAGGGCTTTGTTCTAAAATTGATATCATAAATTTGACATAAAATGAAAGTGTCTTTTCTTTTAGGATTATTTGTGTTGTAGTTTTTTAACTCAATATCTATTCAATTCTTGAATGCAGTTGATATTCCCATGGAAATTAGCAAATTAGTTAACATGCAGCGCCTGGTAAGAGTTATATATCCCATTATATGCATGTAACCTGGTAACCGCTTGTAAACATATAGTACTTGCTACACTTTTATATTGGAAATGGAAAAAATTGCTCTTGGACTTCATCTACTGTTTGTTATAATTGCTGCAAATTTGTGACAGACGTATGATTTTTGCATTTGTTATGTCTCTAAATACAAGAAGATTGCCTTTATTTATTTCCACTGACCGTAGATAACATGCCATGGAAGAGTTTTAGTCAACTGTATCGGTGGCTTTAAACTCTTTACAGAACTGAGGTTATATAATATTAGGATTGATAAAGAACATTACATATCAGAGTTGTGCCAACTTTACAGGTATTACCAGAAAATCTCATTGAGAGATTGCCAGTGAATTTGGGGAAGCTCCAATCTCTAAAAGCCTTGATCCTGGATGGAAATCGAATTACTTCCTTGCCTGATGAATGTAATTCCCTCTGTGAAATAAATTAGTTTTTTAAGAATAAAAATGATCGTCTTCTTTTCTTCCATGACATGATCATTTTCTTAATGGAATGTCTCTTTGATGTAATTTTCTTTTTTCACTCCTTAGTGGGTCAGTTGGTGAGGCTTGAGCGCTTATCCATATCTGGGAATTCGTTAACAGCCTTGCCTTCTACTATTGGCAGCTTGCGAAATGTAAGTATTTACGAGTCTGAATACTCTGATTGTTCTACAGCTTCTGTTATTTAAATTTGTAGCATTTATTTTTTTTCAGAGATGTCCATCATCATACCTAAATGTAGAATTTGAGTGGTTGGGGTATTGTTTTCTGTTGGGTTCGACTTAGCTTCTCTGTTAAAAGTTTGTTCACTTTGGTAACTGTTGGCTTAAATATAATACATAACCAGACTGCGATTAATATTTTGAATATGGTACACTGTTTGATAATGCAGCTGTTGCTTTTAAATGTGTCGAACAACAATTTAGAGTCTCTTCCGGAATCTGTGGGAAGTTGCTTCTCTTTAGAAGAATTACAAGCTAACGGTATGCTTCTGATCGTACTAGCTTTCTTCATGCATTGCTTAAGCATGCCCAATATTCTTTTTCTTTTCTCTGCATATTTAATCGATATGCATGTCCATAGGATTGATTCTCATGCCATTAACTATTTTCATGAGAACCGAATCTGGATCTCTGGAACAATTTAACAAGTTATGTTTATTTGCCGTTTGTTTTTGCATCATGGTTGATTGAAGCTTTAATCTTGCCAACTTTTTAGGTAATAATGTGGAAGATCTTCCTTCTTCCATGTGCAGTCTTACTCACTTGAAGTCACTTACCCTAGATAACAATAATGTGAAGCAGGTAATACTTCTGACTCAGACTACTTGAAGCCTTGTACGATGTAATTTGATTGACGCATCTTTAATAACCACTGCTTGAGAATCCTGGTTGACTGCACAATCTCTTTTGGAATTGGTAGCTGCTTATTACCTCATAGGCAGCTAATCTTCATTGGAGTGCAATCCTTGCAGTCTCTTGTGCTTCTTCTTCATCCTTCTCTTTTCTTTCCTTCTATGAATCTATATACGGCGTCTTAATCAATGGTTTTGCTTGTAGCAACTCTCTTCCATGTTGTTACAAACCTAAAAACCGTGTCCTTTGATTTTCAAAAGTCCTTATGCTTTCTGGGTGCCGTTGGCTAGATTCCTGAAAATCTATTGAAAGACTGCAAAGCTCTTCAAAATATATCTCTGCATGGAAATCCTATATCTATGGATCAATTTCAACAGGTAAGACTTTTATTCCCTGAATTTATTTGCCTGGGATCCTTCTCTTACAAACCAACAACTTGGCTCAAGTTTCATTCCAAACTACTAATGAACCATCTAGATGGACGGATTCCAAGAGTTTGAGGCAAGGAGGAGGAGGAAGTTTGACAAGAAGATTGATTCGAATGTGATGATTGGTTCCAAAGGACTTGATGAGGGTGTGGACCTATAGCTTAGCCCCACCTGGTAAGGTGATTTTTCAGGTTCATCTCTATGGTGATGAACTTTGGATGTGTGGGATAGAACGCAAAGCATTTAGTCTACTATGCCTTTTATTTCACATTTTGAAACGGAAAAAAAGAAAAAGAGTTCCATTTTGGAGCCATCTGACAACATTGATAAGGTCATGAAGTCCTTTTCATGGCATTCTATTTTGGAAGCTGTAAATTAAGCAAGCTTTGATGTTAATATATAGAAGACAAGGAATTAATTGATCCCATCAAATGAATTAGAATGTGTTCCTTTGTGTAATTCTGTTTTCTATTCCATATCTTGTTTGCTTGCTGATTCTGGTGATATATGCAAGGTATGATGCTCGTACTGTTGTCAACTTATCATCTTGCAAAATCACTTAAAATTCCAAAAATGGACTCTTGAATAAATCCAATTAATGGGTTTGATCGTAAAATCTCATATGGGAGAATTGCAATTAAGTCCCAGTTTTTTTTTTGGCCAATTCAAAGGAGAAACATATAACCGAAAATATCCAGTACAGAGAAAACAGAAACTGCAAAGGAAACCAAACAAAGCAAACGAACCTACAAGCAACAAAAACAGACCCCGACACGAACACTAAAACTCCCACGCCAACCAGGATCAATAACAAAAGAGCTGGCCTCAAAATCAAGCAGACGACGAAGTTGATCAGGTGGTCGGAGAATCCAATCAGAAGGGTAAGACCCACCTAACATAGCCTTAGCAACCCAATCGGCTACTACATTTGCTTCCCTTGGACCCATTTGCAGGAATGGTTCTTAACAAGATTCCTTGTGAATTAAGTCCCAGTTATTTGGTCATAAAATCTCATCTATACATGCATGCATAGAAAAATATCTATGCTATTAAATAATAAAAAAACCTCATATCTCCAGTACTGGCCTTTCTAAGAAAAACAAGAAGAGGGTTAGACAGCCAACACTTCCCCTAGTTCTTTCTTAAATTCCTCAATTTTGAAATTTATTTGAAAATCTGAAGCCCCTTACAGGTTGAACTTTTTTTTTTTTTAACTAGCTGCGGGGAGTAAATACATGCCAATAAAATGCCATATAAATCTTAGAGCATGTTTAAATATTAAAAAATGCATATTGTTGACCTCCTCTTTCCTGAAAAGCCAGAATGAATGTTAATACAAACTTCATATTTGCTTGCTTACCCTGTCGGTGCAAGCACTTTTTAATTGTTTGAAAAGTGTGCGTGTTGTGCCTTGTGACTTTGAGTTCTATACCTTCCTCCAATCCAAAGACATTGACTAAACCTTCAGCCACCCTCCCTCCTTCCTTTACTGCTCACAATTCATTTATATATATTTATTAAAGTCCCCACTTGCATTAATACGCGTTCACAAGTATGTAATTCCTACTGTTTTAAATATGAATCCATGTCTATAATGTAATTTAATTTACAGTATAAACGATTATTTATATTTATGACTTGAATAAATATTTGATCACAGAATTCAGAATCACCACTAGTCTTTCAATTCTAAAATCTACATATACATAGAAGACAATGATCAATCTGTATGTATCGTGGTCACTTAAGTGGTTAAAGACAACGTTCAACAAAAAAGAGCCAAATGAAATTTGCCATTAGCACATAATAAACCTAACTTGAATATTTGCTTAATGAAGTGAAATTTGCTGTTCTCTAACATGAAAATCTAATCACTCATTTTGAGTATCCCTAAAGCATTTCTGGTCATACCCTCCAAACACACACTTGCACCATTATTATCTAATAATAATGCCATCATGTTTGCATTTGTTATTATCTAATAATCAGCCACCAGAGTAAAAGGGAAGTGACACTTTTAAATCATTTTATATATGTATATAAAATCACTGATATGTCAGCCACATCTAAACTTATGACTAATCAACAAAAATTCGAAACCCTGGCTCGTAATAAATCTTTTACATCTACCAAACTTTCTTTTGTGTATTATTATATACTTCAAGTTTCATCTAAGCCTAAGATTAATGACAGTAAATCTTGAAAGTGCAAAAAAAACTGAAAAAGTTCCAGTTTTTTTTTGTGTTGCAGCAATTATGATCACTCAATGGGCTTGTTTGATAAAGAGTTAAGTAAGACCAAAAGAACATTCAACAGTGTTTTTCCATAAAACGAGATAAGTCCCTCCACATATTTACCTCGACTTGCGTAAAAGTACTTCTCTACTGCGTTCCCAAACGAGTCCAATATAACTTCACAAGGAACAAGATGTGTCCTTGTAATGCACTTAAGCCGTTAATATCATGAAATTTATTCTATGAATGAAAGCCATTTTCTCGTAAAAGCCACTTTTTTTGTTAGTTAAATTATTAAACCAAATTAACCAAACAGTATTCTAAAACAAAATTGCTACTCATATGATATCAACAAGAAATAAATTATCAATAGATAGATTATTAGATTATGAGGAGGAATAAGATGGATATAAAAGTTGTCACAGAATATATATATATATATATATATAACACCGATAGTGAGATAATTCAGAGAATACCTTGAAAATAATAATTAAAAAAACGCAAAGTATCTTAGACTTAATAGCACTTCACTATATAGAAGGAGGTTATGAGTGTCTCTCATGATGATCATTCTTTTCATGGAACCATTATGCTTCTTCTTTTCAATTCTAGAATTCTTCTCTTCACTTTTTGAAAGAAAGCCAACACTCTTACCTCTCAAGTGAAGTTCTCTCACAACCTATCATCAACCTTCAGACTATGACTACGCATCCCCTCGATCATTTCATAGTATATTATTTTTGTGTGCTGAGTGTGTGTGATTTAATTTCCACTTTCTGATTGAGTTATACTATGCCCGTATGAGAAAACGGCAGAAAAGTGTTTTAACGCAAGTTGAGGTAAATATATGAAAGAGATTATCTCGATTTACAGAAAAACACTGTTGAACGTGCTTTTAAGGGTGTAAAATCTGTACCAAACATGCCAACGGTATGTATGTACGTGGGTAGGATCAAACAATGCTCAAATCCTACCCATTTAGATAGTCATATAAAAAATTGATTTTTAATTGTTTATATCATATCATCGATATGATGTGTGTTTGGGAATCTATTAGAAGCTGGATGATTTCACAAAAGTTGATGCAAGTATGTGAGGGGGATTTTATCTTGATTTGCGCAAACGTGATTTTAAACGGAGAAGCCAAACATGCATATGATTGTTTTATTGATAAGTGATTTGTAAGTATTTCTGTAAGTTAAACTTTTACGTAAAAAGAAAAAAAAAAGTTTTCTTTTAGCACTGATTGTTGCGTGTGCATCACAGCGCAGTATCATAACTGATTATTTTGCCATTGTATATATAATCAAAAGCAATTAATATCTGGTATGGCCAAACTAATTACAACAAAGTAAATATCTAGCTAACAACAATGATGTGAATTTATATGTAATCATACACATCTAACTACTAGCTAGGCATACGGCATATATTATGGTGATGCACATGTGCCCTAATTAAAGAAAAATGAATTAGGGTAACAGATTAAAGAGCCCTCTCATTAATTCTATCTCCAGATATATTAATCTCTCTGCATATGATCATACTCACTAGTTCTCTCTCTTCCCTTCGTTAAAACTGCTCAAAAAAGGAAAACAAAAACAGCCCAGATATTATAAACTATCCATATGTATGACAGGTACAGCTAAATATTCTGCTAAGTTGCCGGCTATTAGGGCACAATTATATTAATTATATATATACATACGTATTCACCAGTACAGTTAATAATGATAAGACATTCATCCTAAGAATCACAGCAATGAACTTGGCCGACTTTGTGCTTATTTGAAAAAGTTTATTTACTTTCCAATAGCACATTTAACAGTGTTTTTTCGCAAAACGAGATAATCTCATCTACATATTTACCTCATCTTACGTAAAAGTACCTTTCTACCGCGTTTTCAAACGGACACTTTCATTAAAAATGAGCTCATTTCTTAAATTATTATTATTGGATTGTAATTTATTTTGAGCCCCTTATCTTTCATTAACTATTCAATAATATATAGTTAACTATAATATATGCGCCCAAAGTTGCTTGATTGTTTACTAATAAGATAAAGGCAGGTCTGGAGAAAGTGAGGAGGCGAGTCTTATAAAAATAACAAGGCAATCACAACCCTAGACAGCTTGTACTGCACATGAAATATTTATTATTTAGGATTCATCAAAGGGATTAGTGATCCTCTGATTCCTAATCCTATATATATAGTTATATAGACCTTAAAGACTTAGCATTAATCATCTTGTCTCAACCCTCCAAACTTCTTGTGCGGACGTGTGTGCAAATAATTAATATACATATAGATGTGTCCTCCTTCACAACTAATGTCACTGTGTTGTTTGAGGAGAAAGGAGTTCCATTGGGAGAAAGAAGTTACGGATTTCTATATGGTTTTGCGGATTTTAAGATGGCTTTTATGGATTTCGAGATGATTTTTACATATTTTAATTTATAGATTTCGAAATGGTTTTATATTGAAATGTGCGTACCGTTTGGGAAATGGTGTTCCCAAACAAGCGTGTGTGGGAGTGTGAGAAAGGGAGAAAGAGAGAGAAAGTAGGGTAGATGTTCTGGATATAGAATTTTAGCTAGGAGCCGTCACCCCGGTTCAACCTCTGACCCTTGACCCAGTGTCTCGACCGGTTCGTTGTCCGGTCCGGTTTTTTGAACCTTGGATATAATTGATTAATTTAGAGATATTAAAGAAGTCAAATAAATTACTTGATTATAGCATGTGTTATATGATCTCTTTGAAATATTTATATATATCATTAGATTGCTTTTATCGAGGTTGACATGCATTTTTATATAAACACTTCTCATTTAATGGAAATGAGAATTTTGCATTTGGTGGATTTAAATCCTTAATTTCAACTTTCTTTTTACTATTGAAGGGAGATAGATATATGTTAATTAAACTATACTAAAATTAAGCTTTCAATAATAATGGGATGCATTTGTTTTCCTTACAATATTATTTAGCTCACATCTTAATGAAGATATTATATATATAATCAAACACTTAAGAAGGCTAATTAATCATAATTAAGCTCACACTGCTTCTTCACTAGTTGGAAGTTGGAACTGCGACGCCGCTTTTACTTTTACGTACGTTTCTCAATTAGTTTCCCTATTACGGCAGTAATTACCCTAGGGCTTGTTTGAATAGCCCGTTAGAAGAATGGATACAAATTCTAAGGTAAATATGTGAGATGAATTTTGTTTCGATAAACGTAGAAATGGATTTTGGTTGTTCAAACAGACTAACCAAACAAGCCTATACGTACTCATGAAGGCACATAGTAGCACAGTAATTAACAAAGTTGGTTCAGTTTAAAAGGCAAAAGTTTATAATTTCTCCCAATTTTTATTTTCTATTTTGTACCTCCTCCTGTTCAAATCAAATATTAAAATGTCTTCTAAAAAAATTCAATAATATGATATAAGTCGTTTACAGAGTTATTAATTCTTATTTTTCAATTCCGCTCCTATTCATTGGTAGTTAACATGGTGTATCAAGAAAGATGGTATTAATTCTTATTTAATAAATTAATTATTATTTTAGTTTCAATTCGAGAATTTCAGCACTAAATATTGTGTGTGTTTAGGAATCCGTTGATAGAAAAGAGTTTACGAATTCCGAGAAGAATTTACGAAATCCAAAAAAAATTACAGATTTCAATGGCTGCGTTTGGTATTCCGTTAGGAATGCCGTTTTGGCTCCCAAAATCCATTCTCACGCAAGCCGAGACAAAATTCCTCTCACATAAAGTACCTCGGAATCTGTGTCCGTTTTCTCAACGGATTTCCAAACGAAGTCAATATGTTTTTTGTATTGGTTTGCGTGCACCGTTTGGGGAAAGATTTCCTAAACATGCACATTATGAACGTATTCAGACTGTAAGTCCCATTAATTATCACAAAATTTAGCTTTTAAGTAATGCGAATTATTATATATTTTACATTAATTGATGTATCCATATATGTATTTTGAGCTGCTAGCTGTATCAATTTTTGGCCTTTGAAGCTAACATGGCACCCAAACATATCTTTATATAGACACTTCCAATAAAACCATGTCTTCAAATAATTAAATTATGACGCTCCAAATACTTGGCCATCCATCGAGTGGGTAATCAACGTGGATTGGATCTAATGGATGGAGCTGATATTTTCTAATGCGACTAACTAATGTTTGAAGTGCCCACACTTAATTTAGTGTCTGACAGTGTTTTGAACAGAATCTCTTATAGTAGGAGAATGCGTTTAAAAAAATAGTTATAATTAAATTTGAATTGTTCTGATTTTTGATATTGGTAGTTATGGTGATGATAAAGTCCAAGACGCAAGAAAATGTGCCAAATTTTAGCTGTATTGCTGTTGCCAAAGGGTTTTATATGCTATAGATGTAATTAGATAGCTAGCTCCATCCCAAAAATAAATAAAGCACCTTTATGGCCAAGGAGAAGTAATTAATTACGATAATTAAAAGTTTGATAAGCACCTTCTTTTTAAAAAGGTTAAATATAAAATAGCATATGGAATAAGAAAAATCAAGTCACCACTCTTTCGGAGTATTTGAATTAAATTTAAATTTCATTATATTTTTTTGTTAGTGCGTAATATTTGTTGGTGGATAATATGCAAAGAAAATAACACTTATATTCAAAAAGTTAATTTAGCGATAATTATAAATTGATATTTACAACTATTTAAATTTTAAATTATTCACACAAACTCAAATTTAAGACTCCATATTCAAGCCGTCGTCAAAGACCTTTATAAAACTAACTTAGATTTGTTGATACCTGCCAATTATCTTCAAATTGAACTCTTAATATTTACTATTTCTTGATACACACTCCTTATATCTGGTCCAATATGTACCTGCTTAATGCTCTTTAAACCATGGGGCTTGCCTTACAGTTAATGGCTATTGTGAAATTACGTTGCATACAAGTTGAGACAAAACGCCTTTCATATACTTACCTCGACTTATTGTAAAATCATTCTATCAACGGATTCTGAATACACACAATTGTAAAACTCATCTCCCTTAAGCTTCTCTTGTTACATTAAAATCAAATTAAATTATGGGATAACTGAACTTCTTTTGATATTTACCCTTTTTCGTAGATTTAAAAAATACATATGGGTCTATTTGGCAAAATGGTGGAGAAGTACTTATGGGCTTATTCACACAAGTCGAGGCAAATATGTGGAGGAGATTGTCTCGTTTTACACAAAAATACTATTGAACGTACTTATAGGTATAAGCATCTTGTTACCAAATAAAGCCACCTAGGAAACAAGAGAGTTAAAGAATGACTTTTTTTTTATTTACATTTATTCTCAAAATGTGGGGGTTGCTTTACAAGGAAGAAAGCCCTTGAAATGTGGCTAAATCACTGTAAACAATCAGTTGGGGGCCCACTTAAATTTCATTGAGAAAAATATAATTTTCTTTTAGAAAAAACAAAAATAGAAGAATAACGGCCGGAGAGTGGAAGCTTTCACTTCTTTTCCTCTATAGCAAGACAAAGGAAGGAATAGTTGGAGGGGAGGCAGTTAGTTTTCAGAAGCTCCCTCACCCGTGGGACCCACACTGCTGACTCCGACCCATCTCAGCCGTCCGATCATGTGGTGGCGGAGTATCCTTAGTTGAGTACACGTGCTTCTATCCTCTACTTTTTCTTTACCACTCCTCCTCTTCTCCCTCCCTCCCCCCTCCTCACCTTTGCTTCCATGCATGGATTTCTCCTCCAAATATGGTCAAGCTTCCGAGTTAGAGAGAGAGAGAGACCACTTAGTGAGAGAATCAGAAACAGACGCTCACTCATTCATCACTCTCATTTATTTCTTTCTTTTTTACTCGTTCGCTTGTTCATCGCCATCATTAGCAACAAAGGTTAACTTCAGACCCTCATCCCCATCACTTCTTCAAGTTCCATTCTTTCTTCCTTCTTAAGTTTAACCATATTGCAGATGCTACTGCCGGTTTATTAGCTCTTGATCCTTCTCTTTCCATCTTTCTCTGTTCTTTAGATCTTGCTTGCTTCCACCCAATCGATCGAGTCGAGTTTTACTGAAATTCTCGAGATGGGTCTGGTGTTTTCCCGCGGAATTCGGGGGTTCGCATCGTTCATCTGATCTGGGGTTTTGCTGATTTTCGCTTTATGGCATTCTGTTTCATCGCCATTTCTTGATGGGATCGATGATTTCAGCATTCTTGGATGTTCTTTGACCAGCGTCCGAATTTTGGTTTCGCTGATCTGTGTGGTTTCAATTTTCCCTCGAATTGATTGCTTCGAGTCTGAGATGGAAGAAGAAGGTAGAGAAGTGTTGAAACACGTGTGTAAATTCTGCAGCAAGAGCTTCCCTTGTGGTAGATCTTTAGGAGGTCACATGAGGTCACACATAACCAATGTTTCAGCTGAAGCAGAGGAGAAACTCGCGAAGAAGATTCAATCCGTCATCAATGGCGGAGCTGGAAGTAGCAGTAAGGTTGGGGAGTACGATCTCAGAGAGAATCCCAAAAAGAGTTGGAGATTCGCAGATTCATCAAGAACCGAAGAAGGAGAAGCACCACTAGTCGTCACTGAGGACAAATTATGCAACGAGTGTGGTAAAGCTTTTCACTCTTGGAAAGCTCTTTTTGGTCACATGAAATGCCATTCTAAGAGAGCTTCCATTAACAACAATAACAACAACTTGGAGAATCAAGATTCTGCTAGCCATAAAGCCGTCACAGATAGCCAATCAGACAACGAAGGCACAGGCAATAATCCCAACAGAGGAAGAAGATCCAAGAGAAGAAGAACGAGGTTCGTTACCATTGCTTCGACTTCGTCTCTGTCTTTTGCCAATCCTTCTTCCTCTGTTTCTGAGGTTGAGCAAGAACAAGAAGAGGTTGCTATGAGCTTGATGATGCTGAGTAGGGACGTGGGTCATTGGGGTGGTTTGAATTCTCTAGTTGAGTCCTCTGATAACAATTCTGCATACTTCGAAGCTCGATCTTACGTGGTTCGAACCAATCTGAGTAGCAAAACTGAAACGGCTAAAGTAAAACTGACTATAGGAAGCAACTCTGATTCTGAGAATTTGAACTCGAAAGGGAAGAAATCAGTGAGTTTAGCAACTGGGTCTGCTTTTAATGGGTTGAAAGCTTTCAAAGCAACAGTTTCCATTAATGGGTTGGTCAAGAACTGTAAAGAAAAGAAGCATCATGAGCTTGATAACCAGTCGACATTGGAGGATTCTGATCAAGACGAGCAAGCCAATGGAACAGAACTAGATTCATCAGCAAAGACAAGGTTCTCAGATTCTGATCAGGTGAAGTTAAATTGCAAGAATGGCAAGTTCAAGTGTACTACTTGCAACAAGATCTTCCATTCTTACCAAGCTCTGGGAGGCCATAGATCTAGTCACAAGAAGCTCAAAGGCTGCTCTGCTTCAAGAAACGATCAGAGCAGCGAAAGCAGAATAAAAACAGACCTCAACTATGGATATGTGATCGAAAAGCAACAAGAGCTTATAATTGGTGGTTCTGTTAATTTTGAGAACGAAGAGGACATAATTACAACACAACCCAAGAAGAACAAAGTACACGAGTGTCCCATTTGCCTGAAGATTTTTTCATCTGGCCAAGCTTTGGGTGGCCACAAGAGATCTCATTTTGCAGCTGAAGGATCTTCACTAGCACTAGAGAAACCAGTTGATCAGGAGATCAGAGACTGTTTTGATCTCAATCTTCCAGCTTCTGCAGAAGAAGAAAGCAACAGTACTCAAGTGGAGAACTACCCACCCCCACCATGGTGGCACCCCAAGCAAGAGCCACTGGTTGGCCTCATATCTAACTGATTAAACAGAGTGTGGTGGAGATCCAAAAAGCTGTACAAAAACAAGTTCCCGCATTTATTTCATTAATTCTTTCAAGGTACTTCTCTTGTATTTTTCATCAGTCAGTACTCTCAGTTCATACAGACGATGATGAACTCAGTTTCTTTTTTTTTTTGCATTGCTGATTTTTTTTGGGTGGTGAATTGGTGATATGGTATTACTATAGCATAATTTTGTCCATAGAATAAGCTGAGCCTCATTGGAAACAGAGTGAGATTACATTTCTGTCTTCACATGTACCTTTCTATTGCCTTACCTGTATGAAATTCCAAAAGTGACATGGTTGAGAGGTAATTATATTTTCTTGGCGCCAAAGAGAAAATGAATGGGGTGTTGAAAAAAAAACAGATAAACGACTTATGAGATTTGTAGATGAAAAGTGTTAGATTTTTCATATAATATTTATATATATACAAACACACATAAAGGAAGCATGTGAGGGGGGGAGAGAGCTAAAGGTGGTTGTTTAGTCACCTACCATAAAAAACCTCACCACCCAATCTATCTCATCTCTTTCACTTGGCGATCAAAGTGGTGTGTTGTTAAATCCTTCTCGCTAATCACTATGTGCTCTTAATAGTAATTATCATAATTATTGTGTGTGAACACACCTGGACACGTGGCTGCTCTGGACCACTGAGAAGCTCTCACTCAAATTGCATATACTGGGACGTAAATTGCTTCTTTCTTCCCATAAACTCTGCTAATTAATAAATCATGACTCTTTTTTTTAATTAATTAAAAATGTTGGAATATGTTATAAAGCATAATGGGTTTTCTAGGGTAAATGAAAACTGGGGTGCAAAAATTGTTATTTAATTGGATCGGTTGTCTATTTGTTGTTGGTGGGGTGGGGTGTATATATATGCTGATTTGGGATTTTAAAATAAATTAGCAAAATATTAGAGTGATGTTTAAGCTTTAATTTGATTACAGGGAAATTAATTAATACTAATCAAGTTTAGGAGATGAAGTTACGTTGTTTTGTCAACTAGTTCAAGCAACTAACCGCTGATAAAGCTCCCCAACTTCGTACTACTTGGCTAGGCCGAGGCGGCAATTCCCAAGGATATTTTGGTCATTTAGTGCTCCATCCAACTTTTTCTGATAATTTCTGTTTTTTTAAAAACCATGCGGTTTAAATAAATTTCAATTTTTTTAAAAAAATAGTTAATTCTGTACTTGGAACTTGGAAGTGATTCCAAAACAGTGTGTTTGTTTGGAAATATTTAATTATCACCCAAAAATATGTTCAACAGTGTTTTTCATAAAACAAGAACTATCCTTCATATATTTACCTCGATTTGCGTAAAAGTATTTCTCTGCCGCTTTTCCAAACAAACCCAATATGACATATGAGGCGTTAAAAATATTGGGCATGAGATTAACTGTCAAGTTAATTTTTTAATAAATTACTCCTAGCTCTCAAAAAATTATTTGCATTAATCCATTCAATTATATTTGGCTAAAATCTTAATTGTATGCATTGTACTCTTCTTAAATTTTTAATTTAGTATATGCATGGTTTACTCAGTTTAATTAAATCCTTTAATTTTATTATATTAATATTAGCAACAAAGTAATAAATGCTAGGAATCATGCCCTTGAACTAACGGGCTTGTTTAGAAAAAACAATTCTTTTTTCTTTTTTAATGTAAAGTAATAAGATTTTTAATTTTAGATATAAATAATATCAAAATTAAATTAAAAGAAATAAAGTTAAGATAACAACGTATTATAAACAAAATTTCAATATTTGAACATAAAAACTGTTTTAATTAGTAGTCGCATGATTTGTAGTTAAGAGTAAGATGTTGTTTAAATGTTATTAATACAATAAATAAAATGATAGAATAAAGTTTTATATTCATTTCCTAATTGCACCTTAACTTGTTGATTGTGAGCCAACCGATGGGTTATAGGCTGACTCAAGAGTCATGGGTATGTTGAACGTATTTTCAAATAGATCAAGTTAAAATAATATATTTTTAATTTGGTTTTTAAAAATTAGTTTGTATGTAGAAAACAATATACAAGTTTGATATTGGAATTAGAAAAAATAAATGCATTAATTAAGCTATAAGAAAAATTATGTTTCAACAATTTTTTTCCATTTCACATTCTTAGATTCTTATGGGGTATATTATTGACAAAAAAAAATTTAAAAATAAATATTTAATATAAAAGGATTTATTTCTAAAATTTGAAAGCAAATATATGAAAAATAAAAAATGTACTAAACAAAAAAAGATTTGACGAGTCTACCAGTGATCCTTCTTTTAAATCTTAAAATGTATATGTGCATGTAGATATCAAATGGTTTCCATCTTAAAAAATTCATTAAAATAGGTCTTATTGTCTTTGTTAGGATTGTTCTGTGGCACACGAAACTCACATTTGATGTCCCAATTGGCACCTAGGAAGTAAAAAATAGGGTTACAATTGTACAATAATATAGGCCTAAATTTTTTTTTAAAAAAAAAACACATAGTTACAATAGTATGATGATATAGGCCTCCTTGGATGCTTGAAGGAAAACGAACAATAATAACGAAGTTTAGAAAATGACTGGTCATCGATCATCACTATGCTTTTAATTTTATTTTTATGGCACCCACCTTATAGCTAGACACGTTCAATAATAGAAATTCATGGCTAAAAAACAACAATTGGTCAACTAAAATAATGGGTCAATTCCTTTTATATCTTTTTTTGGCTTCATTTTTTATATATGATTAAAACTAGGCGCTTTATTCTATTCACTTTGATAAAATATTTTTTTTTGGGTACATTACTTCTATAATTAAAAAATAATTTTGCGAGCTATTGATCACAATGTGATCCTTGCTCTTTGAATTGGCCGGGGGACTACTAGCTTATTGTTATACCGTGGGCGTAGAATAAACAACAGATTACCAGTTTAGCCATTGCATCTTTTTATGGTTATTATTAGAGGAGTATTATATTTATACCGTCTGAATTTATTTTTCGATGGAGAAATACCACTATCTCAGTAACCTGGTTCAGATATTTGAGCAATCTACTAATTCAGCTCGCGAGATTGCTGAACGACAATGATAACGAGAGCCACCTCACTATTTCTAAATAATTATCGGTTTATCAAAGTTGCATGTACGAAGTTCAAACATTAGACCACTGGTTAAATGGGAATAACGTTTTATCATATGTGCAGCTTGCCAATCTTGCAGGTCAGCCTACAACCTACGGGCTAACCCACATTCCCAACTCTATCGGCATCCCTATCCAACGCCTTCTTCTCCTACCGTTGGCTATGCTTGTATATTCTTTACTTCTTTACCAACCTTAGCAGCATTGTTATCTATAACCATAAGATAATTTGAATTAGATATTTGCATCTCTTATTGGCTTTCTATGCAGAAATGCAACAAAAATGTCAAGATGGCTGGGAACCACTCGACTATTTCTACATCCAGTGAGCACTGCTGTTCACTTTGCAGATTAGCTTGATGTCTGAAGATAATGGGAATGGTCCTTATCTTGCCGCGTCTAACCGTCCCAGCGTTGGTCCTTGGGAAAAAAGGCCCAAAGAAAATTAAAGTTTACCCAACCTGCATGGTGTGAACTTTGCAAGATCATCAGTTGTACCAGCAGGGAATGTATATATGACACACTTAGCTGGGAAGAAACGCCTGAGGAACCTGGAGTTGCTGTCAAAACCAAATAATGCTTTGAAACCTGCAACCAATCCAGTTATTAGGCCCCTAGGAAAAGCTGGAAACTTGTGAAGATGAAGGGCTATATTCACATAAGTCCAATAAAGCAGCGATGATGGAGGATATTGAGGCAAAGAAACTTAAACTTGTGGAAGGTGGAGCAGCAGAAAGTGATATAATTAGAACATGCACTCTATGCAACGTGGTATGCAACAGCCAAAAGGTGTTTTATTTCCACCTTACATGGCAGAAACATGCTGCAATGGTGAAGCTGAAGCAGAGGAGTTGGCAGGGTCAAATTTATATATTTATAGCCAAGAGAGTAAGGGACTGCAGCTAGTGTAGTGCATTTATTTATAGCTATTCCATTCTTGCAAGGTTTGGGAAAATTTTTTTGCCATTCCTCGCATATATTTATCCAGTATAGTGCAAAATCATTTGAAATAAATTGATCTCCGCAGTGAAATTGACTGTGTTCTCCAGTACAGTACAAGGTTAGGAGCTTTGAGGTCCCATGCATTCTTCCCAGCACTTACAGTAATATGACTTTGTGATTAGAAGCAAATCCCACAAGAGGCAGAAGTTTACGCTGTAGATGGATTGGAATGTCAGTGATTTGTGATTTCAATGAACCCGTTAGGAAAAGTAGTGGAGAAATACTTCTACCATTTGTGAGGTAAATATATAAATGAAATTATTTTGATTTACGAAAAAAATAAATGTCTAATTATTTTATTTTGACAGTTTAGTGGAATTGGATTTTCTGACAGAAAGAAATTGGCTGCATTGCCAAATTTTTATTATTATTCTTGTATTAAACTCCGCCTTTATGATGTTATTTTTTTTAATGAAGATTCGTTATGTTATTCTACACTCATGATATTTTAAGTGTAATAATAAAGATATAAAAATCAGATATAATTCCTTATTTATGAATATAAAGGTATATTTATCTGTCATCTACTGTGTTTAGTATGTTAATATTTTTTAATGAAAAAATAAATTATGATAATTCAAAAATAAGATGAAAGTTCCAAAAGGGTGAATTAATGACAGTTATTTACCAATTTTTTTTAAAAAAATAAGTTACAAATATCAATTGAGATAACTAGAAACAGGAATCTCGATTGCAAATTGAGAGTTAAATTTGAAACTTCAATTGCCTTGTTTATAATTGAAATTCTTGAATTTGTCAATATTTGTAGCTATTTTTGTTTTTTTTGTTTTTGAAGAAGTTTATGAATGACCTAGTAGTCATTAATTCTCTCTCTATTTAGAGCTGAACTTTCATTCTCCCTTGAACAAAAGTTAAATAATTTGGATTCATTAATACGAAATTATGGATAGTTATCAAAAGTAAACGGGACAACAAGCAAGAAATAAAAAAATTGAAAATTTACTATCAGGTCTAAATAGAAAAATTAATGAATAAAAAATTCTAAAGATTGGTAAAATTACCATCAAGTTCCAACAGTAGCGGGTTTGGTTGTTATTAACAACCTCACCGGACATCAATAACAACCAGATCAACTACTGCTGGACCTAATGATAATTTTTTCAATCTTTAAAATTTTTTATTCATTAATTATTCTTATTTAGATCTGATTGTAAATTTTATGTGAAGAAATCCATTTAAGGAAAGTGGATAATTATTAATGTACCTCACTCTTGGACATCTGGTCCAAAAAATTCAATCCAAAGCATGTACACCTAACATCCCCTGTTTGTTTGTATAAAAAAAAAACCCTGCTTATACTGATGGTTGGTTAATCAAGTGGTAAGTAACTTATTCCACCTTCAATAAAGTATCATCACATTTTAAATTTTAAATCATATTTGCAATTGGACTAACTTTTGTCTTTCCTTAATTTTTCTCCGAAGACAATTTATCTGATTCAGGTAACTAGCTCAGATTTTTACACTTTCTGTTTCATATTGATATATGCGTGTATTCGATACTGATGAATGGGTTCGGAGTCGGTTTTTCTGAGGATTGAACTTTAATGTGCTCTCCAATTGCATATTTACCAAACTCCTGCCAAGGGTTTTACTAGGCTCTTTCGTATGGTGCGATGAATCTGAATAAATTCTTTAATGATGGGTCAAGTAAGCATTTTATGATTATCTCCTTTATGCTATATTTTCACCCGGAGACAAGAAATTTGATAGTTAAGATTCGGTGCTTTTTAGAAAAAAAAATTGAAAATCAACTTACTTGCAGAATCACGTTTATGAATTTCTTGTCTTTCATTGCGAATCCATTTTTTTGTTGTATTTTTAGAATCTTGGAAAAAGCTGTTGCGCATTAGCCCGTTTGTTGGCGCTTGTTCTTTCGTATTGACTACTTCTATCAAATTTAGCGCGACTTACCTTTTAATAATCATCCATCATGTGCTCCTATCTGAGGCATAAGGCACTTGTGTCAGATTGCTTGCAGAAATGTCAAATAGCTCCAGAAGCGACATCGATGATTCTAGTAATGCGGGGGAACTCTCGAAAATGAAAACAATATGTAGAGAGGTACCATTTCCTCCCCTTTCAGCTTCTTACTGCCTGGAATCAAATCATGCACCCTATTAGGAACATGTTGGAGCATTGCATGAGCTTTTTCATATGAATTCCTTTATTTTAAATATATTACTTTAATTGGCTATTTTTTAAAAATAAAATTAATGCGGTAGCAACCTAGCATATGTATAATGTACTTATAAAGTCACATATGACTAGAAAGGCAGTGATTTACTTTTCCAGGAGTTGATATATTGAAGAATATTTTGACATGCAGCTTAGTAAAGAGAAGGACATGATAAATAGTTCACAATCCCAAATCTTTGAACTACTCCGGGTACATCACACGCTAGATTGAATTAACGCTATTACATTACATTATGTTTTATCAAGCATTTTATAGATGCTTTCTTCTTTGATGCACAAATTCATAGATCTACAAGTAAAGTCACATGCACAGAATTTTGGTAAAAACTCAAAGTGTATATTCTCCAGAACTATTAAAAAGTCTTTTTTTCAATAATGCTGTTGAGTATTTGAGTACGTTGCAAAGATCTTCCGTATCTGTAGCTGCAGCGAGGGAAGTCTGAACCTTGCATTGGCTTTCATGAAAATGCTGATGCTTAAAAATTGACCTTGAAATTTAAAATCTTAAGTGTTTTTAACAAATAATTTATACCAGTGTGATTTATGCCATTGATACAGATAGTCGAACTACATGAGAAGTCATTATCAGAGGGTAGCATAAAAGATAAGAAACGTGTACAGAGGTTGGAAGAAGATTTGTTGAACTGCTCTCAAGAAATAGGTAGTTTTTCATGTCTCTCAGCTTTAGGTGCTCTTTGAATGTGTTCTTACGCATGAAAGTAAGTAAAGGTCTTTCAGATGATGGATAGATGGAAAGTGGTTCATGTTGCCGATTCTATTTTATTTATACGCGTATAAGTTGCACGTATTTACTCTCGTTAGTGAACCTTTTGTGCAACAGATGATTGTTATTCAATAGCATGGTATTTTTTCCTTTGTTTTTTCTTTTTGGCATGCAAATTAAGTGGTAATAATAATCTATTTTCAATGAAATTGATTTATATATTGGAGTTGAATTTTGTTTGGAGGTTTTTGCTCATTGGTTTGATATGATTGATCGTGCTTGATACAGAGTACCTTAAGGATCGGCTTAATGGAAGGAACATGGAGGTGAAATACCTGCAAGAGCTTGTTTACAGCCTCAAATTGAAAATAAAGGATATGGAAGGCTTACAAGATGAGGTTTTCAGGTTAAAGGAGGAGCTCCAGAGATCCAATTCTGAGCAATTTTTCTTGTTGAAAGAATTAGAGACTAAAGAAGTGGAATTGGAGAAGTCGACACTTTCCATAGAGAAATTGGAGGAATCAATTTCATCCATGTCATTAGAGTCTGAATGTGAAGTAGAGTGCATAAAGCTTGACATGCTGGCCTTGGAGCAGAGTCATTTTGAGGCTAAGAAAATACAGGAGGAAACTCTAGAGGAAAACACTAGAATGATTGGATTGATTGAGGAGCTTCAGTTCAAATTTCAGGAAGCCCAAAAAAGTATTCTCGCTCTAAATGAGGAAAATGGGAAACTTAGGAATCAGATTGATGCCGCCAATTCGAACACTAGAAATTTTTCTCAGAAGGTTGAAGAGTGGCTAGAAAACAAGGACAGATCACAACTCAATGGTCAGTGTTCCTTGAGTGAACAAGAGAAGGATTCAGACATAAAGGATACAAGGTACATGATGGAAGATTTTGGTTTTTCAATTGATCTGTATGTGAAATGTTTCCTGTTAAGTATGTTATACTGGAAGGACGGTGGTTTTTCTCTATTGCGGTCAGCTCCTAACTCTGGCAGTTTTGCTTGATCTTTTATTTGATAGTTTCAGAGTGAAATTGTCAATTACTCTTCTTCAAAGGAATAAAATCAAATGCGATGTCTCTTTCTACTTCTTGCTTGTTAATAAATGTTCTCCCTTAAACGAAGCTAAAGATTTGAACTGGTAATATTTCAGAGCTACAATGTCTTTACTTTTGGCAACGTGTCAATTTTGACGGTAGTGTACAATTCCCTGGAAGAATTTTTCTTATCATGTGATCTTTTTGGTTGGCAGTTACTGATGATTTAGGTGCATAATTGAATTGTTTCCTTATAATTATTTTAATTTGAACCAACTAAATTGAAGTATTTCGCTGAATTTACGACAATGTTTTCCTTTATTTCCCTAGTGTCTATGGAGAAGTATTGGGCCCACTCCTTGGAAAGCTATCATTGGCGTTGGAAACAGATGAAGGTATTATAGAGGAGATGGAGAGGATGTCATATCAGATGCAAAAGTATGAAATAATTGTGGAGAAACTTAAGGTATGTCCATTTATTGAAGCATAAAATTTTCAAGTTTATTTTGAGCTTGGACGTGTATTTAGTAATTTCAACTTTTTACCAGGAAGAATTAAGAGAAGAAAAGTTGAAGGCCAAAGAAGAAGCAGAGGACCTTGCTCAAGAAATGGCAGAGCTTAGATATCAAGTTACAGGTTTGTTAGAAGAAGAATGTAAGCATCGTGCTCGCATTGAACATGCATCTTTGCAAAGAATTGCAGAGTTAGAAGCACAGGTATAATAACTGTAAAGTCATCTCTTGCTTTCTCTTGTCTATCAGAAGCTAATTCAATAAAAGTTGTGTGACTTTCGTCCTTTTTTTCTTTTCAATCAAGCTTCAAAGAGAACAGAGAAAATCTTTATTTGCTGTCAACGGTCTTCCAGAAAGGTAGAAACTGGAATTATTGTTCAAAGTTCTTCAAGCTCATCAGAAGAGAATTATCATAAAGGTCTGTGCCTATGTATATACCCGGAGCCCTTTAACTGTTTCATGCGCTCTAGTTAAGCTTAACAGACGTGAAGTGCTATTCTTTCTCAAGGACTGTATTGTCAATGTGCTGATTGTAATTGCTCTGCATAATATGCTGCTGATAGAATTATTATATACTGGACAGATGAACTGAAGGATGAATGTCTTCTCATGTCTTGGTTCATGGGAAAGGAAAACCAAGTGGTTGTACAGAAGAACTACCTCTTGCGTGTTACAGGGCATTTTGTGATATGGGAATGTCTTTTGTGAAGGATTTGATTTTAGATTTTAGCTTCTTTTTTTAAACGAGAGTGAGCAAGTATGTTGATGTTTTTAGTACTCCCTAGGCGAAAAACCTGGAGTCATGTCTTGAGGAAAACAGTTGGCCTTGTAATTGCAAATTGATGTACTGGGCATGAAGATTTTGTAATTGTAAATTGATGTATTGTAATAGAAGTCTTGTCTTGAGGAAAACAGTTGGCCTTGTAATTGTAAATTGATGTACTGGCATGAAGATTTTGACTTTTTGAGCGTTTAAAAAATCCCAAAATCTGAAATCAGATAAACTTATTTGAACCTGTATATTTTAGGTGTATGGATAATATGCACGCATGTATGGATTGGAGTCCCTTGATTGGCATATTGAATTTTAAAGAGAAAAAGTTATCTCTTTGCATATATTTATATCAATATATTATAATTAGTTTTTTGGGTAATATACATATTTATTTTGAAAAACTCATGCATTTTAGGATTTGTAAATAGTATAATTTATGATAATATATATTAATCATAAAAATCGTTGTCCGGTTTGGAGTCGTCATTTATTTGGACGCATAAATATTCAGAATTTATTTGGAAATGAAATGGAGAATATCTTTTGCGGAGTTTGAGATAAAATCTAAATTTTGGAGAATAGTTTTTACTAATTCGAGGTAAGATCTAGGTTTTTGAAAATGTGTTTGTGTTTAAAAAGTTATGGTAAAAATAGTTTTTAAGGATTCTGAAGCAAAAAGTAGGTATGAAGGATGAAAGAGGAAACAGAACAAAAGAAAAAAAAGAGAAATTTATTAAGAGATATATTACGATTTGATAAAAAATAACTTTTTCAAAATTTAAATTTTAAATTGAAATTTTATTTTTAAAATAATTTTTATAAAAATTATGAGTACTTAGATAAAATCTATATCTCAGATAAAGCTTATCGTGGTGTAAAAGAAACTCAGCCATTCATCGATGTAAAAATAATAACTGGTAAAAAAAATGATGTAAATGGTAAGTCAATGGCCTGCAACATTTTTTTAGTGGCCGGGAATGTTGTTTTGAAGAGTAAGATATAAAAATAAAATGAAAATAGAAAATTACCTCATACGTCACACAGATGTTTCCAGGTCAAAAAAAAACACGGATGTTTCCAAATTTATCTTTAAAAAATTAATTGGTGTTTTCACTCCAATCAAATAGGATACATAATTCCTGATTTTTTTTAATGTTATGACAAGTAGGCCCACTAACTTTGATCTCTTTTTCTTTGCCAACGACATTAACTATAATCCTGATATTTAGACGCGTTGATTTTTCTAGAAGATTAACTAAATAAATTATTTTAAATTATTTAGATTTATCATTCTTCATTAAATTAATTTATTTATCCATTTATAATAAATATTATATATATTTCCATCCAAAGCCTTGAGAAAGTCCTACGGTTTGTGGGGTCCACGCTTGATTTATTCAAGTCATAAAACAAAGCTGATGACAAGTTGTAAGGGTGAATGCGAATGGGACTCCCCAATCCCAAAAGCTCGTCATAACTCATAATTCATTACATATCTGTGCTTAAAAATACTGTTTTTCAAACTGTGTAAATAAATCGAGATAAAACTATATCGAAATCTATAAAAATCATTTCAAAATTTATTAAAACTATCTCAAAATCTATAAAACCATCTTGAAATCTGTAAAATGCCTCGAAATCTGTAAACTCATTTCTTCCCACGAACTTCCCAAACACACACTTTATAAATAATAATGCATCCCATTTATAAAATAAGAATTAGAGATTTTTTTATCAACGAGATTGAAAAACAGTAATTAACTATATATCATTTATTGTTTTTTTGCCAGCAACTATATATATAATTTATAATTTAATGGTACACAATAACATTTCATTATATACGTTGCTAGTATTTGAGTTTTAAATATCAATATAAAATCAACTCGTTCTCAAATATTGTGTACCAGGTCCACCATCTCTGGTTTCGTTGCAGTTTCCTTCCTACCCCTCTTTTCTTAACTCGATTTTGCAGTTTTTCTAGAATTTATAGGTTCTTTAAGTTGAAATAGTCCCTCTCCTTCTCCACTTTCTTCTTCTCCCTCTTGCAATTCCTAGGCTTTATAATCGTTGCCTATTCACTTCTCCTCTCGGAGTTCTTTCTGGGTTATCTTTCTGCACATTCGTTGGGTTTCTCCCGGTACTCATCTACTTTCTTTTCAGCAATCATTGATTTCGGATTATTTTATTACAGTATGAAGCCCGTAATTTATCTGGGTTTTGTGAGATTTTTTTTTTACTATCTTCTGGTGCTTTTTTATGATCGCCTAATGGTCAACTTTGCTTTAACTCTTCCTCTCTGTCTTGATTGGAATTTAAGCTGTTATTGATATTGCAGGTTTTATGTACTTTCAGTTCTGATTCTTCTGTTAACCTCTCCAAAGCTTTTTCTCCTTTCATTCTTGACGAACCAAACGGACCGAATAGGTAGTCGATTCCGTTATCAATTTTATCAAGTTTTAACGCGTCTTTCCCCTCATCAGCTTTGAGATTGTGTTAATGAATTCTTTGTACAATTCATGAATTCGTTAATCTTCGATATTGTAGTTTGTCGTCTTTTGACTTTCCTCGTCGGTAATTCTATTAAGATCAGCGTAGGGATTAGCTGATTTGTAATTAGTGCCCTGAACTTGATAGTATGGTATTTGCTTTTTGTCTACGACAACATTGTATGAACAGTTCTTGCTTATTTTTGCAGGGAGAAATTGTTCTGCGTTCGCCTTACTTAGGACCATTGTTTCTTGTTAGATTCATTTACCCGCTTACCTTCATCTTCCTCTAACCAAGTTCTGCAAGTGTCTTTGCTTGCTGGCGTCTTTGCTTGAAGAGAGAGAATGTTTGGTTCAAAGAAATCTCCCTTGAAAGTTGCAAAACCGAATTCTGTGGAGCCTGTCTATCCTGTCCACTCTAAGTTAAACCCATTTGATTCTGATGATTTGGTGAAGGGTGGCAAAAATCACAATTCCACTAAGAGGAGTTCTTCAGACCCTGCACTAGTCACAACAGAAATCAAGACCAACCCTTTTGATGACTATGATGCAAATGGGAACTCTTCGTTATCGTCCTATGCCCATCGATCAGCAGACCGAAACAAGTATAAGAACGATTATCGTGACTCGGGAGGAATAGAAAATCAGTCAGTGCAAGAATTGGAGAATTATGCTGTTTACAAGGCTGAGGAGACTACAAAATCAGTTAACAGTTGTTTGAAGATAGCAGAGGACATGAGAGAGGATGCTACCAAGACTTTAGTCACCCTGCATCAACAAGGAGAGCAGATTACCAGGACTCACCATGTTGCTGCTGACATCGATCAGGATCTTAGTCGGGTACCAATTCGGTCATCTAAAGAGTTATTTAATTTTAATGCATGCTTCAGTGTCCCTATATGATTGGCTTCTTGCTGTCCTCTGTAGAGAACATTCCAATAA
>JANTPZ010020267.1:0-11133 GCA_025593235.1 Vachellia pachyceras | reverse complement strand
GCATCTCCCCATAAACTCATGGTTTCCAAAATCTCAACAACAACTCCCAACAACAACCAAAACAATAACTACAACCATCAAACACTCTTTACTACTTTGAAGAAGAGTTTGCAACCTTTTGTTTCTTTAAGAACCTCTCATTTTCCATTTTCACCTTTTGAAATCCTTGCCTCTCATCTTCAAAAAGAGAGACTCCTTCAAGAAATCAAACCATTAGAAAGGTGAAAGAGGTTGAAAGACTCAAGAAAGGAGGTTGCTTGGGCTTTACCTTGTGTGTGAGCTCTTTCTTCTACCTTGAGAGAGCAAAAATGGTGCCTTGGGAGCTTGAGAGAAGAGAGAAAAATTTCAGACTTGGGAGAGAGGGGGAGAGAGAGAGAGAGTGACGAAAAATGAGAGGAGAAAATGGAGGATTATTGATTAAATGGCCTCTTGAAAAATTGTGTGGAGGAGAAAGAAACTTGGAGACCATATTGGAAAATGCTTGATCCACATTTAGCCACATCTCCATGTCTCATCCTAGCTGAAAAGTGACTTTTCAGACCCCTTAGGCGTCAGATTTTGTTGGTTGGGCCTTTGCCCGATCCAGTTACATGATCCGGTGGCACGCATTTCCGCAAAGTAACCTTTATGCGTGTAACTACCTTTTTATTTTCCGGAGACTATCTCCCATATGGCGCCATTCCCTAGGCTTCCTTGCCTAGGTGGCATCATGTCCTAGCCATAGCATCTCCGAGTTTCCCTCGTAACTCGTCAGGATTCCTCGATTTGCGTGCAACACCGTAAAACGGGCTTCCGTCGACCAATTTGACTTAAGAAGATGAAAAATTCTATATTTTCCCCTGATTCTCAAGCTCTTTTCAGCTCCTCAAAATTCTATATTTTCCCCTGATTTTCCGTAATTAATTTTCTAAGAAAATACTTTTTCGGGATTTTTCGGGCATTGTTGTTCTCCGTACAACGAAACTGCCTGCACCAGATACTGGGTAATAATTTTATAAATTACTTTATAACCCAACTAAACTTTTCTCAGTTCGAGTCTCTGGTATTTGAGGACTTCGGCTACCTCAAATAATTATTTCTCAGTCTTTTAATCCTTTAAAAATCCTTAATTACGAAAATGCCATTACTCTTTATACTTTCCACATAAAGCTTCTTTATCTTCCTCATATTTACCAAAATGCCATCACTTTTTCTACTTTTTCTTAATTCCAACCTTACCCTGGTTGACTTTGACATTTTTGTTCAACTTTGACTTTTTGGTTGACTTTTGACCAAATTGCCAAAATGTCCTTATTATTTGATGACATTTTATGCCTTAGGCCTTTTTATTCAAAAATGACCATTTTACCCTTATTATTAGGCCAAATGACCATTTTTTCCTTTAGTCCTTTCAACTTAAAATCCTCAAGACTAGGGACTTAGTCGATCATCCTTTCTTGTCTATAGGCATTTTCCTTTCTATTTTTCTTATCTATGGGGCCTTAAATCATTTCGTAACTCATCAGTTTGACATTTATTTTCATTTACGAAATTTGGGATATTACATAAGACAACCTTTCGGACGAGATACAGACATTACGAGTCCCTAGTAATGCCTTTCATATTGACTAATGCATCAGCATCTTCATGGATTACATGAGCAAAATCTTCTGAACGTATCTAGATCAGTTTATTGTGGTTTTCATCGATGATATATTAATCTACTCCAAAAATGAAGAAGAGCACAGAGAGCATCTTCTTATTGCACTGCGTGTGTTGAGGGATCATCAATTATATGCGAAGTTGTCCAAATGTGAATTTTGGCTTAAGGAAGTGAAGTTCTTTGGTCACGTCGTATCTACTAATTGAGTAGATGTTGATCCGAATAAAGTGGAAGCGGTATTGCAGTGGGATCCCCCGAAGTCTGTGACTGAAGTGAGAAGTTTTCTGGGATTAGCTGGTTATTATAGAAGGTTTATCAAATGATTCTCTCATATCACAATGCCATTGACTAAGTTGACTAGAAAGGATCAAACGTTCCTTTGGACTGATCAATGTGAGGCAGCATTTCAAGATTTAAAATCTAGGTTGACTACAGCTCCAGTGCTCACCTTGCCCGACCCTAACCGTCCATATGTCTTATACATGGATGCATCTAAAAAGGGGTTTAGGGTGCGTTCTAATGCAAGATGGAAAGATTATAGCTTATGCTTCCAGGTAGTTGAGACCTCATGAGGTAAATTATCCTACCCACGACTCTGAGCTAGTAGCAGTGGCTTTTGCCTTAAAGATTTGGAGGCATTACTTGTATGGATCACCGTTTGAAGTATTTAATGACCACAAAAGTTTGAAATACTTGGTTGACTCAAAGGAATTGAATTACAGGCAGTATCGGTGGATGGAATTTCTAAAGGATTATGATTTCGAATTGAAGTATCACCCTAGCAAGGCTAATATGGTTGCAGACGCCTTAAGTTGTAAGTCGGTGCATTTATTTTGTATTAGGTTCGAAGAGTAAAGATGGCTTGAGGGATTAAGAGATCTTCATGTAGTCCCAGACCTAGAGAAGGCTACGTTAAATGCAGTCATTGGTGAATATGGGTTTTATCAAGACCTGAGGGACGCTCAGATGAAGGATGATCAATTAAGCAGAATTCAAAAGGAGTTAGAGCATAATGGAGTCCCAGATTATGACATTGGGAATGGAGATATCTTGAGATACAAGAAGAGAATTTGTGTCCCCGATAATGGTGAAATCAAGAAAACTATTTTGGAAGAGGCTCATCGGAGTAAGTAGGCCATGCATCCAGGGATTACAAAGATGTATATGATTTAAAGCAACAATATTGGTGGCCAAACATGAAGAGGGACGTGACGAATTTCATGTTGAAGTGTTTGACATGTCAGAAAGTTAAGATTGAGCATCAGAAGCCACCGGGATTACTCCAAAGCCTAGAGATTCCTCAGTGGAAGTGGGATATCATTTCTATGGACTTCATTATAGGATTGCCACACACCAAGTCTAATCATGATGCCATCTTGGTGATTGTGGATCGATTGACGAAGGTAGCTCATTTTCTGCCAATTGCAACAAGTAATACGCTCGAGAGACTTGCTCAAAAGTATATGGATGAGATCGTAAGATTGCATGGGGTACCAGAGAGCATAATTTCTGATTGAGATCCAAGGTTTACCTCCAATTTTTGGAGGCATTGCAGGGAGCTATGGGAACAAAATTAAAGTTTAGTGCAGCTTATCACCCGCAGACCGATGGTTAGACAAAAAGAATAATACAGACCCTGGAGGATATGCTCAAAGCTTGTGCTATTGAACTTCTAGGAAGTTGGGATAAGCATCTTCCATTGGCAGAATTTGCCTATAACAACAGCTACCACTCTAACATACAGATGGCCCTATATGAAGCTTTGGACGGAAGGAAGTGCAGATCACCCTTGTGTTGGACGAAATTGAGTGAGAGAACTATGATTGGTCCTAATTTGGTAGATGAGACAACGAAGAAGATCGAGATGATTCGCTAGAAATTGTTGACCGCATAGAACAGACATAAGAGTTATACGGACAGACGGCGTCGTCCTTTGGAGTTTGAAGTGGGTGACCACGTGTTTCTGAAGGTTTCACCGATAATTGGTATTGGCAGATTTATTAGAACGAAGAAGCTAACTCCTCGATTCATTAGTGTGTACGAGATTTTGGAGAGAATCGGACCAATGGCTTATCGAATCGCTTTGCCGCTGAACTTGTCGAGGGTGCACAACGTGTTTCATGTGTCACAGTTGAAGAAGTATCACCGAGACCCATCCCATGTCATTGTACATGAGGAAGTTTAGCTAAGGGAGAATATGACTTATTAAGCAGAGCCTGAAAGGATTGTAAATGTCCAAGACAAGCAATTGAGGAGAAAGACTATTCAACTTGTGAAAGTCCTCTAGAAGGGTATAACACCAAAAGATTGCACATGGGAAACTAAAGAGCGAATGCGACATGATTTTCCTCCCTTTTTGGGTTAAGTATGCTGGTGCGCTGTGATGGTAATTGCTATTAATGTTTATGTTGTGTTTTGCTGGTGTTATGATGGTTATTTTCTTATAGTTGTTTTGAATGATTTGAAGCTTGTGATTGTGTTTTGTGTTGCGGATGATTTTCTCTTTTATTATTGTGAATTTTGGGGACAAAATTCCTATTTAGATGGAGAGAGTTGTAACGTCACATCATCATTATTTTTTTAGAAAAAGAGAAGAGATATCAGAGAGTTTGCGTGTGGAGAAAGAGAAAGGATTGATTGATTGAAAAAAATATAGAGGGAGGCAAAGATGTGCGTGAGAGGAGAATAGGGAAAGGGAGTTGATGGTCAGCTTTTTATAAAAAATAAATAAATAAAATAGTTAAAAAATGTGTGTGTGTGCCGTGCATGGGAGTGGGGGTATTATAAATACCCCCACCCATATGTGTGTGTCGCGTAGAAGAAAGGGTGAGCGAGAGAGGCAGAGAATGCGAGAGAGACGGAGAGAGGAGGAGGAAAGAGAGAGAAAGGAGAGCTTATCGGCTATTTTTAAGCTCTAAGGTTCTACTTTGAGGATTATTTAGGTAAGTAAAATAACTTATTTTTATTTAACATTTTTTATGAAAGTTGTTTTAAATATTTTTCTCTTTCTAATGGTAGTAATATTATATTGATTGGAGAATATTTTTGGATTTCGATATTTTCCCAGTTAGAGTTTTATTGGTATAAGACCATATATTGATAGAGAAAATTTTATCATTTATTTTTATATCAGTAGAATTACTTGTTGATATCTAACTTATTTTAGAAATTATTTATCTATTTTGTTGTTGTGTACGATTTCTAACATTAAGATATTTGATATATTAAAGTCAAGTTAAATATTTTATTTGATATTTTGGAGGTAATAGTAAATCCTTAATAGTTTAAATATTTTATTTGAGGTTGTTGGAGATAACAATAATTTTATTTATGAGTAAAATATTTTATTTGAGGGTTTAAATTTTTAAAGTTAAAACTTTTAGTGTGAAATTATTTTTAGAATTTGAGGTATTAATAACTTCAAAATATATTAAGGTATATATATAAGGATTTTTGATAAAATGAGATGTTTGAGAAATTTTTAAGGATTTTGTTTTATAAGTATTTTGAGTTATAGAATGAATTTAATTTCAGCCATAAAAATATATTTGTGTACACGTGTATATATATAGTAGTAGCCTAATAAGGTATTGGAAAATCTAGAGGGATTTAAGTCCCTAAGTTGTAATTTTACCACCTAAATTAGTTATTAAACTAAAGTGTGGTAATGTTGAATTGTGTAGATTAATTGTGAAAAAATTGTTGGTTTTAAGCACAGGGATTTCTGTTGTGATAGTGTTATCTTTGCTTGGCGAGAGGTAATCACTTTCCATTTATCATAGATATTGATGTTTGGCTTCTGAGTTAATTTGATATTATGCTCCAATGGATTGATATATAGATTTTCTATTAGAAAACTGTTTAGTGAGACTGGTGATTTTTGGAAAAATATATTTATATATATAAAAAGAAATTGATGGATGGCTACGGCTGCATCCACGAGAGTAAGGCCGCTAGGTGGCTACGGCTGCACCGAAACAGATCATATCTGATACATGAGTTGTTGGTGGGTGGCTACGGCTGCATCCATGTGATCAAACTGTGAGGTGGCTACGGCTGCACCGAAACAAACCGTTAGGTGGCTACGGCTCACCGAAATGGATGGTATCTGGTTAAGAAAGCACTGATGGGTGGTTACGGCTGCATCCACATGGGGCGACCCCGTTTGGTGGCTACGGATGCACTGAAACGGATGACATCTGGTTAAGGAAGCACTGGTGGGTGGCTACGGCTGCATCCACAGGAGCAACACCGTTAGGTGACTAGGGTTGCACCGAAACGGATCCTATATGATCATTGAGATATTGGTGGGTGGCTACAGCTGCATCCACGTGAGTACAACCGTTAGGTGGCTACGACTGCACCGCAACGGGGATGTGTTATTAATGAAGTGCTGGTTTGTTACAGAAAATAAATGATTTAATTATAACATTTTGTGCAACTCTATATTATTATGTCCCACTTAACACTTATTTAGCACATGTCGGTATATACGATGAGTTGGAATTTGGTTACGGAGACTGTTGTCTCACCCCGTTACTCTTAACATTTTTTTAGGGAATAGTTCTGGTGCTGGTATGTCGAGGAGAACTTCAGGGGCTTAGATATCTCGGCATATCTCTTTGAAGCCTCCTTTGTTATTTTATGTGTTGATTGAAGTATATTGTCATCTATAGGGCTCATTTTGCGAACTCTGATTCTAACTAATTTATGCTTGATGTCTTGTTTATTTACTGATTTTATGATGCATTCGCAAATTTCTGCTTAGAGATATCATGCTATCATTTTGATAGAAACGAGAACTCTTCGAAATCCCGATGGATTTGCTTATTGACTTATTAGATATAACTCTATGTTGAGTAATATATATTAAAAGAGTTTTTATTTGATATTTACAAAGAGGTGGTTACAAACCACACCGCCGAGAAGTGTGAATCACTCCATTCATTCATTGAAGCCGTCGCTTCCCAGGATCCCATTCACCATTTTTTTTATTTTCCTCTCAACTACATACCATTCTTCTACTGTGTTCCACTCTCATCTCGTTCACACGGCTTTTCACACAATTTTGTCCTCCATCTCCAGCTCTCATCCTCGTGGCTTCCTTCACAAAGTTCTAGATTTCAAAGCAACCATGAGTAGCTAGAATTGCATTGTTCGATGGTGATGATGATACTAACCAGAGTCCTTAAGCAATTAGGGGAGTTCTCTAAATTTTAATTTCACTTTCCAATCTTTGTATACGCAAATTGTAATTCTAGGTTGCTAGATGTTATGATTTGTATGTATGAAAGAGGATTATTATCGGTTGATATAATTTGGATTGTGATACTTGTGTTAGATTGGTACTTTGGATTGTGATTAGACTATAGCTCTCTTGTTATTCAATTGCTTTCCTTTATTCTCTTGAAATCAATTGATTTGCTAGGTTTATAGGAATTAGTTGGATGTAAAGAGGATCTTTTATAAATTTAACATGAGCTAATCACTAAAGATATTCCTAATTGATTAATTGAGTCTAGGTTTAGATTATTTTAAAAGGTTAGGAATATTGATTAGTAAGGGTCCTTGCTAGTCCTTGTACTTAGTTAAAAGGAGAACTCAAAATTAAAATTGGACAAGGAAGGTTAGTGGATTCAATCACCTAGGGCATTCATTTTATAGAATTTAAATACATCCATTTAGTTCATTTAGATAGTAAAAAGAAAAAAAAGAAAACAATTGATACTTCTTGGTTAATTTGTTATTTACGCTAGATTACTTAGTAATTGAATATAGGCTTTGCGTAGAGATCGACCTAGGTTAGTTGCCATCTATTGCAATTATCTTAGTTTTATTTGATAGCCCCACAACAAGGCTTATCAGTTTGATAGTCTGAAACATGACCTACTTAGGGTTAGGGTCAATGGCCATCACCATAGAAATAGGGCATGTTTAGTTTCCGATGAGGTCATGAGAAATCATGCGCTCGCTGTTGCCGGCGTTGAGAATGTGGTAGGGCTTCCCGGGTCGAATGGGATTCTTCTCACAATCAAGCACAAGGACATCTTCAGCTTTGGAACACAAGACAGAGAGAAGGACGAACAGTGCAAGTAATGCAGTAGTACCAGTCTTCTTCATCTTGATTTATTCTTTTTGAGCGTGTATGTGTTGTGAGAGAGCTTGATCAACGGATTCAATTTCTATAGTTATGAGAGGTGAAGCATGCTTTGAAGGAATGTTGAAACTATGGGAGAAGCATTGCTGAGAAATGGAATAAGGACCAATAGGTTTTTTTTTTTGTTGCCACTATAGAAGGACCATTCTATAGAGTTTGCTGAGAAGTGAAGAACAAGTAACAATATCATATGGGGATTCTTCTATCTACCAGCTTGTTGTAATCGATCTATCTACAAGTTTCAGTGCCACCGAATATTTCTGCAATTTAATTTGTAGTTTCAAATTAACTCTTGTACGTTCCTTATAATCTCTCACAAGCATTCCAAGATACCATTTTTGTTTACTTTCAATAAGTGAGATTTACAATTTGGTTATTTAATTTACTTCCATTTGGAGAACTGATATGTGGCCACGCTGTTAAAAGATTTGTATTATCCAAATATAGCTTCAATTGTGCATATTTAAAGTTTTCAACCGATAAATTGTAAATTAAAAATTTTATTTTTAAAAAATTGTTGTTAAGGGATTATTTTTATGTTAGATTCTATAGATCAATAAAACAATTTTATCCCATTAGGAGTCAATTATATGAATCACAGAATACCATTATGTTATGGCCAAAACCAGATGATAAATTATTAATCAAGAAAATCTCGCTCTATACTCATTGTATATTCATTTCGGCCTTCCTCTACATTTTTTTTAAAAACACTCCTTACCACTTAATTCACCTTTACCACCGGCACATATAATAATCAACTACTTCAAACAATTTTCTATAAATTTTTGCCATCAATAGCCTCTCCAACCTTTTTTGCATATATAATCATCAATTTCAATTTTTTTTAAAAAAAGTGGGTTGGCGGGTTAGTCCGCCACGGGTGTGGGTCAAAACGATCCGCATCCAAATGGACCTAATTTTTACAACCCAACACGCCATGACCTGTGGGCTAAACCCATATTTCCCATTCTAGGCCAAACCACTCGCTGTATTTATCTAAAGCATATCTGACTGAATTTACACATAACACTGATGCTTCAAAGAGGAGTGAATTATTTGCATGAAGAAGGTGAGATATGTAAGAAAGAAGTCTAGAGATCAAATAAGAGGACAAAGATAGTTGGGCCAAATGCTGTAATTATGAGAAGTTTAGGATAAAAAGTGCAAACAAAAATAAATTCAAGAAAAATCCTGAAAACTAGAAAATAGATTTCAAAGATATTTTGGAGCCACAAATTAAAGAATTTATTTAAAATGAATATCACCCTACAATAATTAGTTTGGCCAAAAACTTATTTTCAGGTGAATTATAAGAAAATAAATGAAAATATAATTATTAAAATTATGTAGGGGCTTCTAATTACGTTAATCCCTAATTCTTTCGACGATTACTTAATTAGACTAAATGGAAATCAACAAGATGAGGCTTCCTAGAGATGGTCTTTGAAGGAAGATCAATGGACCCAGATTTGTTGGTTTTGTTCTTCTTCTTCATATGCTTTCTAAGTATATCCATCAAATGGGACCACATGCGCGCGTGTGTGTGTAGTCATCTATATGCTAAGGACACGTATATACTAAATAACAATTAATGTTTGATTGTCACATGCTTAATTTATGGTTGTCGAATTGGTCACCTCGGAATGGCGTATATGTGTTATACATAGAATCCAATTGGAGTTCATTTCATGGACATTGTGGGGACCTTTGTCTCATGCGATAAATAAAGTTGTTACAGTTTAAAGTAGAATTAATAAAATTTATATTGTTTGACTTCATCCGTAAGAAGTATATTGATATAACTTATAAATTGAATCGGAAGAGTATATAAATATCCTTTGTTTGATTTTTTTTTCTGGGATCAAAACAACATTTCAGAATTGGCACCCAATTAGAGTTGATCTCCAAGCCACGTGAAGGCTTAAAAACTTCAAATTTACATATGTGGTGCATGAGGTTTAGTCTATTATATCAAAATAGTTAAAGTTGTGCAAATTCTAAAAATTTTTCCTTTTACATTTTTTCGTCCTTTGTTTTTTGCCCTTTTTAAATATCTTCATATTTGTTTGGCTAGTCTTGTATTCCTTTGAAACCAAGGTCACAATACACCAGAAAGCTGAATCAACTGATCACATAATTGGAAACACAATGATCCAATCAAATTCAACTCTCAATTCGATGCACACACAAGCAGAGATGGTTTAATAAAGTTTCTCAAGCACAATATAAGAATAAATCATTACTCTATTAATCGCATGTTATATTAATGCATTGATCATCCCTCATGCACCTCATCTCTCATATATTCTCTCGTAATTATAAAGTGTTTTCAAGATATAAAATGTATTCTCTAATCATTTGTTTCCTTTAACAAACTTGAACCAACTTTACATAGAACCCGAACGAATAATACACTTTCAAAAAAAAATATCATTAATGACTCTGTATTTTAAGGTATAATGTCACCATTTAATTGAATGGAGGGAGACAAGGCCCCAGTAACGTCCACCCAGCTAGCCAAATTTAATACTACCTTTGTTCTTGTTACAAGATACAATTAACTTTTTTGTTTTAGAAATATTGATGAAGCAAATAATTAACTAATATATTTATTTTTTTCAAAGTAATTTCTATGATATATAATTTAATTGTACATGTAAGTCTTTTAGAATATATGTAAGTCTTTTAGAATATATGTTATAATTAAGTAATTATTGATGATCGGAGAGAGGTAATATTGAGTAGAATTGGACTTAACGAGAGAATAAGACACACCCACGTAAGTGGAACAATCCAGAACTTTAGTTTCTAAAATTTTGAGTTCAGACGTAACATAAGTATTTTAGAATCATTTTGGATAACCGGTGACAGAAGTAAGCTTAAGGTAGAATGACTGTTGGAACAGGAATTTTGGATAGAAATTAGATGATGTGATGTGATTTATATTTGAATAATCGGTGGTAAAAGTATGAAAATGAAAACTTGTTTGGATAAATATTTGATAAGTAAGTTTTGTTGGAAAATGACTTAAAAGAGCATGAATCTCATTAAATAGTACATGTTAATATATATAAATTTTATATTTTGATAATTTTGGGGGAAAATAAAATAATAAAAAATAGGATAAAGCATACATATGATCATTTAAATTTACTTTAAATTTTAGTTTGATCCTTAAATTTAAAAAGAATGTCATTTTCTCTTAACACCTTTATTTTTATTTATATTTTAACTGCTAATAAAAATGCTTCAATATAATTATTTTTATATTTTAAAATTTAATCATGTTTTGTGACCATTACGAAATCATCCTTCAAATTTTATGAGTCAT
>JANTPZ010020258.1:39633-52762 GCA_025593235.1 Vachellia pachyceras | reverse complement strand
ATTTTTGATATAAATGTGGAAAGAAATATCATGCCGAGAAAGTCAGTGAGGGATTCGCGGAAGGCTTGGCCTTTCTAGTAGACCGAGACACGGGTCTCTTCCTGATCTTGCCCTCAACAAGTTCTCTCCTTGGTTCACTCTCTCAGATCTGGTCTGGTCATGGCTGTGAAGCAGTATGGATTTTTTTAAAAAAATATTCATGAGCTACGGCGCCCTATCTTGAGAAAATAGGGCGTCGTAGGGTACATACTTACGGTGCCCTTTTTTGAGAATATAGGGCGCCGTAGGGTACATACCTACGGCGACCCATCTTCAAAGGGCGTCGTAGGCCTTTACTTACTACGCCCCTCACATTTGCACCCCCTTGAAAGGGCGTCAATTGGGTTAAAAATAGGGCGTAAAAAGTACCTTTTATAGTAGTGCATATTATTAATCAATGGAAGAGGAGGAGGTACACAAATTAATGGCTATATGTCTTAAAGTGGATTTGAATACCTTATGAGACAGCACAAGTTACACATCAAAAGTGGAAAGGGGTAAATATGCTAGGATATGTGTCGAACTTGACTTACAGAGAGCCCTGGTTCTGCAGGTTATTGCAGGAGAGGAATGTTTCAACGTGGAATATGAGGGCTTGAAGCTCATTTGTTTTGAATGTGGGAGGTATGGACACCACCGAGAGTCTTGTCCTTGGAAACGAAGCTCGGCCACGGTTGCTCAAGGACCAAATGCGACTCACACTCAGGGAGATGGGCATGCCACGAACGAAAAGAGAGGGGCTGGGGGTGCTACAGAGACTGCTGTAACTGTGCAGCAAGATGCGATGGCGGCCAACACGAGTACTGTGGCGATGCACGGTAACGTTGAAACTAGAGTCGACGGAGCCTCACCTGGACGACAGCTGGATGAGAACACAGGACGAGAGCGCTGGATGGAGAAATCACCGGCGGAGTTCGGAACCTGGATGCTTGTTCAACGGTCAAAACAGGCGTGTCTACCCATAGGAGATCGGCAAATGCGACGTAATCTGGCGGCTGCTGGAGCTGTGACCGTCGGAAAAGATGGTACACATGTTGCATCATCAAGGTATGGTGCTCTGATGCAAGCCGAGAAGCAGACTGGCGCTATGTGTGAGGAGGGGTGCAGCTCGAGAAAGGAAAAGTCAGCGTAAGACATGGAGAAGGAGATTGATCAGCCGACTAGGATTGGACAGGAGGCTTTGGTCAAAATGAGGGGACTAGCTATGGCTAGTTTTAAAATAAAAAAGAAGAAAAGGGGAGACCAAGGAAAGAAAGGAAATGGGCTCTGTGTGGAAGTCAACAATGGGCCAAGGCAAAACAAAGGAAAAGGGCCGAAGAGCTCACGAACGGATGGGCTTAATTTGGGCTAGGAGAGCAAGGCTTTGGTTAATATGATAACATCAAGTAAGAAGGGCCCTCATGGCAAAGGGAGGTTACGAAAGTTGAACCAAAGGTCACATCATGTGGTGTGTGGGAATTTGAACCAAAGGGAGGAAGGAAAGGATTATCCTATGCAACCTCAAGAGGATAAGGAATTAGCCAGTGCAAGGGAAGAAACACATGGGGATGGTGAAGTGGCTAATAGTGGTGACATGCCAAGTGGGAGTGACAATGAGCCCCAATTATGTCTCTTACCTAGGCAAATTGAACCCAAACCCCCAGACCCATTGATGGCTGCAACTATGGTGTTAGGGAAGAAAATGAAGGAAGGAAGCCCTGTCATTGGATGCTTTGCCGATGATGCTGCAGGAATGGAAAATGAAGATCATCTTGATGATTTTGATGTCGTGCCAGAGATAAGGCCTAGCCAGTAAGTGCTTCCCTTTCGTCTCCAATTTTATCATGATTATTGCTACTTGGAATTGTAGGGGGCTGGTAGCAGGACTTCCCCACCCTTATTAGAGACATAATTAAGAAAAATGGGGTTGATATCCTCTGTCTCCTTAAGCATCGAATAAGCGGTAGCCGTCCTGATAACATGATCCGCAAGCTTGGTTTTTCTCATTGGATCAGGGTTGAAGCCACGGGATATTCTGGGGGGATTTGGATTTTTTGGAATGATTGGGATTTTAGAATTGAGTATGTCACTTCCACTACCCAGATTTTGCATTGCCATGTCCACGACATGAGGCTTAATAGGAATTTTTTTGCGTCCTTTATCCATGGGGAAACCATTTACATGAAAATGACTCAGCTGTGGCACACTATTGTACAAATTAGCCAATACACAACTGATGGTTGGATCGTGGCGGGGGATTTTAATGCTTATAGGGTTCCTGCAAATAAGTTAAGAGGGGCCCTGGCGTGTACCCCATCTATGCAACATTTTGATGAGTGCATTCTTCAATCAGACCTTATAGAGCTCAATGATCCCCAATCAAAGTTCACTTGGGAGCGGGAAGGGCTAAGGGTGAAGTTGGATTAGGTCTTTTGTAATGTGGCCTGGGAATCCCAGTTTCCTCATACCCGGGTGATTCAGGACCTCAAGTATAAGTCGAACCATAATTTGATAATCATATCGTGTGGGACAAATCCACATCAACACCAAGGCCCCACAAGGTTTCACTATCAAGCTGCTTGGAATTTAGAAAGAAGTTTTCAGCAGATTGTGGAAAATGCTTGGAGGCAGAGTGATTGGAAGGATGGTGTGGATAAGTTTTGAGACAGGGTGACAGTTGGAATAACTCCACCATTGGAAGCATCCCCAAGAAGAAAAGAGAAATTCTTAGAAGGCTTAAAGGGATTAAAGCTATCAAAAGTTCAGGATCTTCAAATGGGCTCTATAGGGTGGAAAAAAGGCTTTGGGAGGAGTATAACAAAATTTTGATGCAAGAGGAGCTCCTTTGGTTTCAAAAGTCTAGATGTAGTTGGCTTTAATGGGGTGACAGAAATACAAGATATTTCCATGCTTCCACTGTTATGAAACGAAGGAAGAAAAGGATCCTGGCGTTAAAAGTGGGAGTTGGATTTATGAGCAGGATAGGTTGAGCATCATGGCAAGTAGATACTTTGAGGAGCTCTACACCAAAGATATTGGCGTTCAAGGAAATTATAATTGACCGAATGAGTTTCTTCCTCTGAGCGCTTCTCAGCTTGACGCTGTTCATAAAGAGGTGTGTGACATTGAGATTAAGAATGCGGCTTTTTCCATGGGTGCCTTCAAGGCTCCTGGCCCGGATGGTATTCAAGCTCATTTCTTCCAAAATCACTGGGAGGTTGTGGGACCCAAGATTTATGACCTTGTCAAGCGGGCTTTTGTGGATCTGGACTCTATCAGGACTATTAATCAAACAAATATTGTCCTCATCCCTAAAGTTGATTACCCGACTACCCTGAAGGACTTAAGACCCATTTCGCTGTGTAATGTCAGCTTTAAGATTCTTACTAAGCTTCTGGAAAATAGATTGATATCTGTTATGAACGAGCTTGTAGGACCTGAACAGAGCAGTTTCATCGACTCTCGTTCTAGCTGCGATAATATAATCATTGCGCAAGAAGCTATTCATCTTATGCGAACCGCTTCGGGAAGAAAGGGTTATATTGCTGTGAAAGTGGATATGGAGAAGGCTTATGATAGGCTTGATTGAGGTTTTCTCGAAAACACCCTGCGAGAAGTGGGGCTTAGAAATAACTTGGTTCGTTTGATTATTGTTTGCATTGGCACGGCAACAATGAGAGTAATTTGGAATGGGCTCCAAGGTCCTGAATTCACCCCTTCCCGGGGGCTCCGTCAAGGAGACCCCCTAAGCCCCTACTTATTTGTTCTCTGCATGGAAAAGTTGGGGCACATGATTAAGGCCGATTGTAGAGATGGTAGGTGGAAACCCCTTCACTTTCCCAACAAAGGCCCTCTTCTATCTCACTTGTTTTTTGCGGACGACCTCCTGCTTTTCTCTGAAGCCTCCTCGAGACAAATGAGCATGATAAAGGACGTCATGGATAGGTTCTATGGAATCTCGGGTCATAAGATTAACCTATCAAAATCTAGGGCTTTCTTCTCCAAAAACATTAATCATCGGAGGATGACCATGTTAAGCCAGAGATTGGGGATTGAGACTACAGCCGACCTGGGTAAGTATCTTGGTGTCCCCATTATTCATTCTTGGGTGACAAAAGCAACCTTTGGTCATATAACGAAGAAGGTTCGGTCGAGACTTTCTGTGTGGAAAGGTAGGTACCTATCTATGGCTGGTAGGATGGTTCTTATTAAAGCTGTGATCTCAGCCCTCCCTTCCTACCAAATGCAATCGGTTCTTTTACCGAAAGGTGTCCTTAAGGAGATTGAGAAGGTTAGCAGGAATTTCTTTTGGTGCCAGGACGAAAATAAAAAGAAAATGCACCATATTGCTTGGAGTCAGATTATGAAGCATAAGAGATGCGGAGGTCTGGGCATCAAAAACCTTGAGTTGCAGAACAAGGCCTTCATTATGAAACTTTGCTGGGGTCTGGTCACTAAACCAGATACTCTCTGGGTCAAATGTCTCCGAGCTAAATATGACTGTGGGACTCAACAGATGCCTACGGTTGCTAGGAAAAGGTATAACTCCCTCATTTGGAAGGCAATCACTGAAGTCTGGGATCTGTTTGTCTCGGGGGTTGGAAGAAGGGTAAATAATGGCTTATCCACCAAGGCTTGGTGGGACTTATGGACTAACCTTGACAGGCCGCTCATTGAGTTTGTTGACCGTAATGTGGAGTGCATCCAGCATGAGGATAGGATTGTCGACTTCATCCTTCATAGTGGGATGTGGAATGTTGCAAAGTGGGCGACTTTCCTTCCTCCTCACATCCTTGGCTTTATCTGCCAGTCAAATCCCCCGTCTAATGATAGAGACGATGAGTTCTTTTGGGGGGTTCTCCGGATGGTACTTTCTCTGTCAAATCTGCTTATGCGTTCCTTCTGAGACCAGCTAATGAGGTGTCTAGTCCGGTTTGGCGGAAGATGTGGCGTTGGCCTGTCCCTGAGAAAATAAAATTTTTCATATGGCAAACGACCCATGAGAGAATCGCTACAAACGCTCTTCAAGCCAGGAGAGGATTGTCAGTGATAGAAAACTGCCCGTTTGGTTGTCAGTGTGAGGAGAGTGTCATCCATGCTCTTCGGGACTGTGGGAGAGCGAAAGAGGTCTGGAAAGAGTTTATTAACACTAACCTTTATATTGCTTTCTTCTCTCTTGATGTGCAGGGTTGGATTTCCTGGAATTCATCGCATCAGCCTAGTAAGGCCAGATTTAGGCGATGGCCGTGGCAAAAAAAATTTCCGTATGTATGTTGGGTTTTATGGAAGACCAGATATTCATAGGTGTTTGAATCTACAGGAGCGTCTGCAAAGGAAATCTTCCAACAGTGCATGTTCCATATCATAGAGGATGTATCTGGGGGAAGATTCATTCACAGCATTTTCAAAGATTCTTCAACCATAGACACTCACTGAGTTCTAAGAGTGGATGTCGATGCATCTGTTCAAGCCCTTGATCAGGCTGTGTGTGCTGGGCTTATCAGAGATGAGCAGGGACGCTGGATAATGGGTTTCTGGAGGGCATTTGGACATGTTACAATGACGGCAGCAGAGATTTTGGCAATTCATACGGGTTTGGAGGTCTGTCGATCCTTGCAGTTTACGGACATCCAGGTTTATTCAGACTCCCTTGAAGCAGTTAACGTTTTGCTCAAAGATCGTGGTCCCACTCACCAGCTGCGCCATGAAGTTGAGGCCACTCGGCACCTTCTCTATGGGGGGTGGAATGTCGAGCTATACCACGTACCGAGGGAGTGCTTGACGTGTGCTGACATTCTGGCCAAGGAAACTCGCCTCAGAGGCTCGCAGATAGAGTTGATTCCTCATGCCCCACAAAGTTGCAGGGAATGCCTTTTGATTGATCAATCTTTTGTTCAGGATGTTCATCCCCATCTGAACTAGTTTCCTTTCCTCTTCTCTTCAAGCTTTGCTTGCCCTGTAATTAAAAAAAAAAAAGAGGAGGAGGTACACTGAAGCTCCACAAAAAAAGCATCAAAACTAAATTATTTAAATATGCATTTATGTGACCCTGACTTGGATATTCTCTTTCCCACCTCCTCTCCAAAAATAGGATATCATGTTCCCCAATTTGACGACATTCATTGCCAGAGGAGGAGGAGGAGCAGAAGAGGAGGAGGAGGAGGAGGAGAGTTTATTATTATAGAGTATTATTTATTATAAATTTTGGATTAGATGCAGTCATCTTATCTTAAGAACTTTTAAGAACTTAATTTTTAACTTTTTTTTTAAAAGAAGTTATCGTTATATGAAGAATAAATCATCAAAATGAAAAAAATATTCTCAATTTGTATCCAATTAAGAAATAGCAAAACATGTTGCATAATTGGAAGACTCCATGTTTTTGCCTTTTGTTGCAAAAGAAAATTGGAACTGAATTATTTGCAAGAAAACAACTGCCAGCCATACTTCCATCATGTGATTCCTCAAGTAACTTTCTTTTTCTTTCTTTCTTTCCTATTATGTTTTCTGTCCAACATGTATTTAGAACAAATATCATGGGATCCCCTCATGTGATTCCTTCATAGTCATTTACACTTGCTTAAATTAAACACTTCCCGTCTGACTAGCCCTGTCGGCTTTCCTCAGTGCAAGTGTGTGACTTTGCATGCATATATTACTAAGAAAATAACAAAAACTTTGCTATTTCATATCATGATTTGTCTGTTTCCTCTTTAATTAAGGTAAAAAAAGAATCTTGCCTTGAAAGACATGTTAAGGATATTAATAAAATTACTACTGAGACTTCTAAAACGGTAGACACTACACAAGTATATCTGGTTTTAATACACACACAGACGCAGAGATTGATTGTGGGGAAAAACTATGCATATGCTTTGAACTAATATCTAAGAATCTTTTCATTGAAGTCATGTGCCAACCAAAAAGTAACAATAAAAATTGAAGATTGAATCTTGAAAACAACGAAATTTTGTTGGAAGGGAATGATCACAATCCATTCCTCGGATACAAAATCCATTGGACAATGTTGATATTTCTTCTGTAAAATCCTCTATAAATTAAACCATACCCAAATCTTGATTAACATGGTCAAGAACATTCTTGCAGAGGTTCCTGTTGAACCATTACTATTGATCTTTGACTTCAAAACACTAGTTGAATCTAGGTTATCTTGAATTTGCAGCAGTTTTTTTTCCTCCTTCGCTTAATTGCTTGGCCAAAAAAATGGTTAATTGCAACATCTTGCCGTTTAACTGTGACTTTTCCACTATTTGATGGTCCTTTTATGAAAATACACACAAACACACACACACATCTAAAGGGTCACTTATAATGATCATGGTTCGTGGGTTTTTCTGAGAAAATCAATTAATAAGCTTCTTGAGGAGTCGAATGAAGGATTTTTCGATGACAGACAAAAGAAACAGAACATTAATAAGCTTCTTGAGCAGTAGGATGAAGGATTTTTGGATAACAGACAAAAAAAAAAAGAACAAGTTTTTGATGTAACAATGGAAAGGGTTGTAACCAATTGATGAGGCTTTGCACTGTGAAGGTAAGATATCAAAATCTTTCAATCATTTTCAACTGTAGGAAGCTCTTGTGAGAGGGTTCTTGGTTTTTAGGAACTAAATCTGTAAGCTCCCATGAATCGGGGCAAACCAATTCTTCAGGTTTAGGCATTTTTGGGGTCATCACTGTGGTAAACCTCTGGGAACCAGCTTGCAAGATTACAGCTTTATTCCCACGAGACTTCCTTGAAGTTTCCAAGTCTTGATTGGATTTTGAAAGTTTGTAATGCATTCTATAGTGAACATAAGTATGTGTAGTTTCTTCTCTCCTCGTAAGTTAATGAATCAATGGTTTTTGGGTCATTTAATGAAACCACATAGTGTGTTTGTTAACTCTTTCTTAGGGTCCAAAATGCATTTTGGACACAAAAGTCTGTTGGCCTGCGGACTCTAGCATTTGGTAACTTCTTTCAAAATGCATTCAGAGTAAAAAGCTTCTTTTTGACAAAATAAATGACTTCAAATTCAACATTTATCCAAACATAAATGCATTCTGTCAAAATACATTATGAACAAAATGCATTCTGTCAAAATGCATCTTCCAACGATTTTCCAAATGGGCACTTAGTTGGAATTACATTTGAAAGAGATAAGTCCATCACAGCGATTAGACTTAACTAAAGCTAGTACTGAGGTTTCAAAGTAATGTATCCTAGTCTATACAAAGGCTGAACAAAGACCAGGACCAATCCAATGTGAATGAAGCTGAATCTCTCCTTACGATGGTTGATCATTTTCTTGAGGAACAAGAGAGGCAATTTCTTGAGGATGGGACATGTACATTTCTCCATCTACAGTTTTGAAAAAACCAAGATCAGAACGTTGGATTTGATAAATATGATCTGACTTGTCAATCGGAGGTAAACCTCCATTGTTTTCCATTTCACCAATCGCAGAATCTATTTGGTAGGAACTATATAGGTCTCTGATAATAATAAGGAAAGGCAAAACAGCAGGAATATTTTTGTAAACAAAGAAATACTTGGAGACTTAAAGTGAGTTTAATGAATGTCAGCTGCGGAGAGAAAGTGTCAAAAAGAAGCAAGAAAACGCTCAGATTGCGTCTTGTGAGATATATGCTGATTTATAGAAAGGTAAATGAATGCATAAATATTTGATCTCCGGATTTGAAATCATTTGGAATAGATAATAGATGGTAGAGAGCCTTCACAGTGTGCGATATTACTGATTTTGCCTCTCTTCTCCGTATCATTTGATTTTTCCTGCATCACTATCTTCATGGAGTGTTCGGTTGAAAGAATCAGTGATTTACGAAAACTAGTACAATAACTAGCTCATCAACCTCTGTGCATGAATGGAGTGCTTGTTTGGAAAATTACAAAAGCATTTCAAAACCACTTTCACATAAGTCAAAATAAGAACTAATAATTTTATTTTTCTTACAAGTATAAGCATCTTTCTATGAAAGATAATCATGTTCAAGATATTATCAAATACTACACATTATTAAATGAGGATTTGAACCCACGGCGTTGGGGTACAGTGGTCAGCACGGCTGTCACCTCCCCAGAGGTCGAGTGTTCGATCCCTGGGAGCAACGCTCGGGGGTAGAAGTAACCCACCATTGATGCAAAGCACCTCACAGGGGTGCACCATGCGTATTCCTCGCTCCGGATTAGTCGGTTGCCCCGGGTTACCTGATCCAGTTGAAAGAAGGCCAGGTACTCAGGAAAAGGCGCCGGATACCGAGGGGTTCCGAGTGTGGGCCAAAAGCCCACTTGCTTGTTGTTCACAAAAAAAATGAAGATTTGAACATTGATTTACCATTGAAAGATTAACTCATTTCACTAGACATAATATAAGAAGATGGCTTCAATTTCTGTATATTGAAGGTTTGGGAAATTAACCGCATATTTTACTGTTTTCTTTTTAACGAAAATGCTTATTTTGGTTGGCCATCATGAACTGGGATAGCGGATATGAGGCAGTCAGGGCACAGAAAGATTCGTTCATGAGAAATGGCAATCGTGTCGAGAGAAAAAAATGAGGCCATTCTTTTCATAAGAAACTACAGGGCAATGTCCCTGCCAATTCAATGTTTTAATACACATTTATGATCATATTTTATATTCCTCCTTTCACATAATTCAAATTTGCATCCAATTCTCATTCTAATTTTAAATAAAATGTCCTGACCATTGACGATAAAATAGTGTAACCCTACATGTTACAAATGATCTCTATTTATGACTCATGAAAAATCTGATTCATTAGAGGTTTTATATGATGATAATAAAAGGTTTTTGGTCCTACCACGAAGTTCATCTTTCATGTTCCATGGGTTACAAAATGGTCAAATAAAGACTCCCAAGTTATAGGATCAGACAAATCGATAGAGATTTGCAAGTCTCAATAACTTCATTATTTCAAAAATGCATGGGCAAAAATAAAGAGATGAATTTGTTGACATGACATTTCTGCGACCCGAAAAATGAAAGCTAATAGAGAAGGGAAGACAGGCTTAAGAACTCATGATAGGTAGCAGAGAAGGAAATGTATTACCATGGAGTTTGAGTCTTCTAAAAAAATGGGAAACTCAAACCATTTGTATCCAAAACCTTTTGTTTATAACTTTCACTATTCCCCGGTCTTCCCCTCACAAACAGCATGACAGACTCATTACTCGCAACAAATACACAATATAGAATGCATGTGACACTAATAAACGCCCAGACCCAAAAGCACAACCCTCCATATAATTCAAACTTCACCCAAACTTTGCTCGCTGATAAAAGACTCGACAGAAGCTACGGACTTGCTCGATTTCATGGCCATGACACAGTCCGAAGACAACTAGTATGAATGACTCAAGATACCGGTGGACATGTAGTCAACCACCTAACCTTTCATGTTGCCAGGAATTATGAACCATGAATAGATTATACTCAAGCTGATGAAGCGGGTTCTTCAGTTTTCTTTTCTGCATCCTTTTTCTCTGGTTCAACCTTGCTTTCCTTTTCAGGTGCATCTTTTTGCTCCTCAGATTTGTCCTCAGACTTCTCAGTCTTCTCTTCAACATTCAACTTCTCAAGGAGACCAGCAGCAGCAGATGCGTCTTTGTTTTCCTCTTTCTTCTTCTGAGATTCAGCAACTTCTTGGAATGTTTCCATAAAGCTTTTGCAGTCTACAAGACAAGGCAAAACATTATTAAATTCTATAAACCAAAATTAAGCTCCACAGTGGGCAAGCAAAACACTTATTATGACTGTTATCTTCAGAAAATGCGAGATGTATAACGAATAAACACACCCAGTTCCACTAAGTACCGATCCTATTCCTAAATTATTCTCAGCCGTGGCCAACAGAAGGAAAAAGAAATAAGCACGTCGCTGTTGACCAGATTACTCACAGGGCACAGAACCTTGACCGCGTGGAAGGTATCCATGCTTATAAAGAATTAAAGATTTTTAATAACCAACACAGATTATGCATGACTGCAGTAAGACAATGCCCTCCGCAGTCTGCACAGAACACTTGACGAGAATGTTTTAACCTCGCTAGTGGTGTCCGCACCTGCTAGTTTTTTTTATTTCAAGAGCCATAGGGCGCAGAACAAACACTACGTTAAATAGTTGAAGGTAATTTGGTACACATACAATATTAGTATCAAAACAATGATCGCTCATCGATGATGACCTGTAAATCACGGAGTACGGATGTCAGGCATCCCCATGCCTAAATTTACAAGAGTATGAAACTTCAAACATATCAGAAGTGTTAAACTTAATTGCAATTTCAATTATAGGAAAAAAAACAGATTAGCCTAATGAAGCACACACTCACTTTCAATTGAGGCAAATCGAATGCAAAAAAGTTCGTCCTTCAGTTCACCATCTGCGAAGTCACTAGCATGCCAAACACAAGATTTCTCATTCCCAGCATGTTCTTGCACAGTCATTGACGGCACAACTGCGTTGGAAACAGAAGCGAGCACACGATGAAACATTTCCAAAAGATGGTCAAATTCAAAAACAGTTACAACAACGCTAATAAAAAAGATGTTACATACTGAAATGATTGGCGCAGATCTTGAGTGTCTTCGATTGCCTCATCACAAGCCTAACTTTCCCAGTAACCTTGTGCTTCAGAAACTTGACAGTACCTGCACCCCTCTCCTTCCATTGATTCCCATCTTTATCGAATCGGTAGAGCTTAGATTTGCTGCAATCAAGAAAATACGACTTAACTTCAGCGACGGAACAAATCAACACTAAGAACCAAAACGAAAGAGTTGGCAAACGGATGCATACAGATCGAGAATAGGATCTTCCTCTTCCTAGCCGGTAGTGACAGCAACCTCCTCAAGCTTGACGATCGGAGCAACATGAGCGCCGGTATCCTCATCATCTCCGGCGGGGACTTCCTCCTCTTCACGGTGCTCGGGATCGTTGCTCGACATCTTGTTAAGTGAGAGGGAGAAAAGGGGGGGGAGTGTGTGTGTAATGGAAGTTGCTAGGGTTAGGGAGTGAAACGTGTGAGAGAGACCCGCATGGCAGTGTGAGGGCGTCTACTTGTATAAGCGCACCCACATTCTACAGACCCAGACAACGAAGAAGAGCTGGCAGAGAGGCCTGAGTGTCAGAAAACAGCCACGTAAGTCCAAATTTGAATGAATGTGGGCTGATGGATGGTTCAAATATTTAGTTGGCCCACATCCTATATTCCATTATTCATTGCTCATGCACGGCTTTTTTCCCCTTACAAAACTAAGGACGTGTTTGGAAAGTGATTTCCAGTCACTTTGCACTCACGTCGCAATAAAACCCCTCTCATATATTCATCTTAGAATCCGTAAAATAGTTCTTCCAACAGATTTTTAGATATACACAATCTCTTATTTTTATATATACTAAATGCTTGGATGTACATGATTGATCGGAGGTTTAGTAATTGTTTCTATGGAAATGGAAAATAAAGGATAAATATGAGGAAGAATACATGTTGTTAGAAGACATAAAACGTATGTTCCGAAATAATTATATATTTATGTTACAATGTTTTTTTTAAATCAGAAAATTCTAGGAGATGCGAATCTGAGGGATGACGTGGAATGGGACGATGTGTCGGTCGATGAAGATGATGTGGCGTTCCATGTGTCGGTCGATTAGTCAGGATGAAGAAGATGATCCTGACTGACATATGGTCCCACCGTAGCCCTAGAAGGCAATTTTTTAAAATATATATTTTTGCAACTTAAAACATATATTTCGTATATGATTTTTTGGGGCTAATCCTATTTGAATTTTAAAACATATATCATTGTTTTTTGACCATTTTGGAATCAACCCCTGCAACATGTTGGTTCCTTTTTCATCGCTCAATTTGTTTCTAGTGCTATCTTAATTTTTAAACGTATATTGTTGTAGCCTGGAATGCAATCTGAGAATGTAATTGAACAGGGAGCTGTTCAAGAGTATAAGGAGTATTATGCTGATCCTGAAGTACGTTTTCCAATTCCAAATGAGAGCGAAATGAGGAAGAGTTACCTTCCAATAAGTCAAGATAGGAGAATTGCACTT
>JANTPZ010020258.1:10704-35752 GCA_025593235.1 Vachellia pachyceras | reverse complement strand
CTGAGACAATGCCTGCATGAAACTGCATTAGATAGATTGATCAACAGGTTGGCTCACTATCACTAAATGAAAATCTGCCTAGAATTCGGAGCATTAGATTGCCAATGGATGATGTATTGACGTTCATCTTTAGTTGGACTTGGACATGGTATTCATGGCATATCATTAAAGAAATTCAATTATTAAATCAGTCCTTTGCTTGTTTGGTATCGTTTTATTTATTTATTTATTTATTTCTCTATCCTGAATAAATATAAATTAGAATGAAGGGTACAGTAAATATTGAACATTTTGTGTACATTATGTCTCGTTACTTACTAAATAAGAGACATTTAAAGAACATTGTGGGGGAAAAGTCTACACGATCTTTTTTTTTCAATGTGGGTTTTATAGTACAATTTAAAACATGATTTATTGTCAGATTTTATAAAAAAAAAGAGAAAGTTGTTAAATATTCAGTATAATTATAATAGCACTTTTGTCAGAAGAGCTTTTTTTAAAAAAACACCGGATGATCGTTTTTAAAAGTTTAAACAGACATATCGCAATTTCTTAAAATATTATGAAAAAAATGGAATTTAGGTCACGTTTTTATAACTTGAGGGCATAAGAAGAAAAATTGAGAGTGACTGAAGAAATTTTCCTCCACTCAGGCTAAGATAGGTATGTGCTTATTTGGGAATCATCCTTCCAACGAGTATGTAAATCAAAATAAAAAGAATTTTAAAATTTATAAAAACATCTCAAAATCCGTAAAATATCTTTAAATTTATAAACTCATTTCTCCTAACGAAATTTTTAAACACATGTGATATAATTCACGTAAAGTCTGGGTGGATATCTTCATCTACCATTTCCTCATTAGTTATGGCCTCTAAGCCACAGTTGCTGCCTTGATATGTGCGCTCTTTAAAAACTCTCTTCCATCCAAGTTGGATGCTATCATCTTCCTCAGTCATATAATCCCTTCCATTTGGAGGTTGCTTTGCTTGTTGTCGGTATTGGTAGACTCCTCTGAGATCTCTGTTCATCTGCTTCCTTGTAATTATTCCCAGTCAATACAAGCTGACCCTTCACCCTCTCCTCTGCATCAGGGTGGGTGAATGCATTGTTTATTAAGATAAAGCTTGTAAATAAAACAGTGAAGCAAAGCTTTCAAACAATTAATATTCTAGTACCTTGAGAAATGATCTTTTTGTTGGTATTCCTCTCTGAGAAATGAGGCTTGAACATCTTGTCACTACCTTCACCAACCAACACGGGGGTAATTCTGCAACCTAGGCTTCTTGAACAGGCCCTTCTCCAATTCTGTCACAACCTTCAACTATATTGAATCAAAGTCAAATCATGTTATAATAGAAGGCTTTAAACGACCATCCTGTTCTACTTGTCGCTCTTTGATGTGATTATCCTCTGGATCTAGATACTCGGTCCAATCGCTTCGTGTCTTCCTCTGATTCGCGGGGAGTTTGAACTGGTTGTCGTCGTGGGTTATGATCTGCTCATCCACAGCGGGAGATAGGGTTCCAGAGAAGAGCGATTGTTCGACGAGGGATTTACGAGACATATTGAAGGACTGGACGAAGGCGCGGATGTCTTTGGCCATGAATCCCTGAGAGAAGACTTTGGTCAGGGACTGTTTCTGATTGCACACAGCGCAGTTCCATTTTTGCTGCTCTTCTTCTTCTTCTTCTGCTTCACATGAACACCATCGACAAAGTGTCATCCAATCACAGAAACAGAGAGACAACAGAGAGAGAAGGAGGGAGAGAATGCCTGCATAGTGGAGCATTGGAAGCACTGAACGGCGATGAAGATGGTTGGTGCCATTGTTGCGGAGGAGGAAGAATCTGCTTCCGCGGGCGAAGGTTAAAAAATTTGAAACTTGGTGTTGGGAGTCCCGGCCCGCTATTGCACAACACTACTAGTATGCATCTCAACTCAAAGGATAATTTATGTACGTATTAACATATATTATACTACCTCCTAACTTGTCTTTAATACAACTGCTGCTTGTAATCGAAAAAAAAAATACAACTGTTGCTGACTCTTTTTTGACAAATTAAAAAATTAACTAATTTATTTATCATTTTTTTTTTGTGTAAAGTAACATCAATCCCATGATCTTATTTTTTTATGTACATTCAGCACCCTAATCTTATTTATCATTTTTTTATCTTATTTTAAATTTAGTGCAATCTCACCTAAGCACCTAAGGTTAACTTGCCTCCAATGACCTGTTGGTCTAGATTTTGAAAATAAAACACCATATTGAAACATAATTAATTTAGCAGTTTCAAAATGGGGGAAACATAAAACTAATATCAATCACTTCACAGCGGCCTTCATCAGGAGGATCAGCCCAACAAGCTCTTACAATCCGATGAAGACAACAAAAATACCCTATCTAATGCTCAGCCCCAACTACTGACAAACTAGAATCTCGACAAAATTTTTATTTTTCTGCCACATCAAAATACTGGTAAAGCACCCAGAGTCTCGGACTATTTTCAAATCTAGAAGCCCTTTCTTGCCCTCTCATGACCCTGATGGCCCAGCACTGGTCTGTTTAGCTACATAGACTTGCTTCACCTTTGATGTTGAAAAACTTTTATCTGCACCCAGAGTTTGGTTTCTTCCTTGCAACCCCATCCTTCGGCTAGACCATTCACCCCCAGAACTATTTTTCTGAGAAACAGTTCTCTGATAATTAGTATACCCTGAAGAATGATCATACTGCTGAGATGTATTATTTTTCTCCAATGATTGACTCTTGAAAGCAGCACTTGCATTCTGACTATTGCTATTGCTGCCGTTGCCACTCTGAACATCAACCTTGGCAGCATCTGCAACAACGCTCACGGATGGAGTCTTGATGACACTGTTCAGCGCTGATTGCTTAGGAGCTGAGGAGTTTGAAGGGTCCACTAGTCCAAGTTCATCTGCCAACCGGTTAAAATTTACACCAGCTCCTGTAGGAAAATTCCTATCACCATCAGAAGGGGCAGAGTTTTGAGAAGTGGGAAACCTATCGACAGTCATAGGCTGGTCAACAGACGGACCGTGACTGTAATGAGAAGCATGCACTCCTTCCTGCAGTGGCATTGACAGAGGAATAGATGAAAGTGGCGAATTAGGGGAATGCGGCCAACGAGCTTGAACTGACATTTCAGGTGAAGACTGGCACAAGATTTCACACAAATGCTAAGTAACCCAAACAAAGCTAACCACTTAATACAGCTAATTGCAACACAGTAAATTTTGTTAACTTCATTATCATTTTCGCATAGTTTTAGTAAAGCAACATTACCGAACTCTTCCACAATCATACTGCCAAAAAAACAACATTGAAGCTAAACATTGCCATTGAAGAGATTGCCTCTAAATCATTTATCAACAGTTTACCTGGAAATTGTAGCCAAAAAAACAGTTTACCTGAAAAGGAGAAATATCAAACAAGGCCAGAGGAGAAGCCATCGGCACAAGTGGTGAACCAGGAGCAAGATGCTGAATCGGAGCAGTTATGTTGACAGGATTTCTCTGTGATGGTGCCATATTCATATTGTTCATATCTCCTTCACTGGCACCTGTTGCCGAGAATGTGGAGTTGTGCTTCCAATCAGACTGCTTACCTGATGGGATATAGGTGGCACCCATGAAACTCAAACCGACCTGACCAAATTGTCCAACAGGTGCAAAATGGTTATAAACAACCATGTGTGATGGTGGTCCCTGGACACCTGGGATACCTCTGGGAGGAGTAATAAAAGGGCCAGTAAATCCAGCTGCAGGTCCATAAAAAGAATCAACACCAGAATGACATTGTTGCCAGCTGCTAATTGGCCCAGATGCTTGCATGCTACTCTTTTGTGACTGTGGCTGTGTTCTAGATGCAGACTCATCATGTGGTCCAAAGGCAAAAACAGGACCACTCATCATAGGATTCATTTCATAGAAGGGAAAATGCGGTGGAGGGCCTCCAGGAAAATGTGAAAGCATTTGGTTTGAATTTTGCAGAGTTGGTAAGGGTTGCCACAATGAAATTGGTGGAGTCTCAACAGACAGATCAGCAGGAAGAGATACGCTCAGAGGCTCTTCAGATCTAGCTTTATCAGCTGATTGCTGATTACTAGCAACTACTGCCAAAGAAAATAAAAAACAATAAATATCCAGTTGGTTTGTGTCACATAAGCATATTCCCAGAAAAGTAGAAGGTAAGCCATTAAGGAGAGATAATATTCACCAGCTGCTATGCCATCAATATCTGCAGCTCCATAAGTTCTAGCTTCTGAAACTGAGATTGAAGAACCCAAACCATTTACTGCAATCTCATCACTGCTGATCGCAGCAACAGCAACAGCTGAAGCTGCTGCTTCAGCCTCACAATCTTCTAAATTGTCATGAGATCCATTATTGTGTTTCTCTTTATCATAGAAAAGACTGCAATCATGATCAGACCCTGCAGGGTTATGCGATATTTGCATATTTGACATAGACGAACAAGAAGGGCCAATGCCATGAGACAGTGCCCGGCTGCTAGGTGGAAGTACTGTTGGAGACGTTACAGCCCCTGAATGAAGAAACATATTTCCTTCATTAGTAAATCAACAGAATTTTCAGAAATATCATTCAATCGTCAACAGCATTGCCATTAAAATTTTAATTGCGTACCAAACTGGATTTTCTCTCCAGCAAGCAAGGAATTGATTGGGCTTGCAACAGTAGAAAATGGTTTCTCTCTTGTCAAGATGGATGATGTTGGCAAACTAGGCTTACTATAGTTCACCGTCAGATCTCCACCAGATGCCTGGGAATCGAACTGTTGAGGCGTCATAGCCTCATCAAGTTGCCTCTGTGTAAGGGCCATGACCTGCCATCAAATATGTTTTAATAAGATCAACAAGATTCTTAGCAAAAAAACAAAAAATGAATGCAGGTTCTGTGACGGCTATAACTTAAGGGTGTCAACATGACAACATCATGCCCATACGGTATCCCCCCCCCCTCCCCAAAAAAAAACCCCATTTTTTCTTCTCAAAGACGACCAGCAGAAACCATCAAGTTTGTCCTAAAAACCATTTGTCCCTCAACAGGATGATTAGACTTTTGTCACATACAAGAAAAAGAAGACTGGTCAAATCTTTCTGTGCAAACTACTTTATACATTGGCAAACGAAGACACTAGTTTTCTCATTACATCATTGTAAGTCCACAACAAAGAGATACGACAATGAAGTCAAACCATGTTTCTTCTTGTGCTAAACCCAAACTAAGAATCATTAACCAAATAGTGAAGTTCGCATGAGAAATTCAAGAAAACATTTCTGTTGCGGATTGTAGAAGCTAGGAAGAGACAAATTTAAACCTGTTGATTAGTTTGTGCATTGCCTAAAGATGTCTGAACGTTATTAAGAACCTTATTCTTGCTCTCAAATATCACCCCAGTCCCAGGGTTCTTTCCTCCACCAGAGACAGCTGGAAGACTCATCTGGAGTGACCTGTAGCAAAAATACAATTAATATGTTCCATAAAACGAATACATAGTGGAATCTAACAAGACACCAAATACCTGCTTGTCTCTGATCTTAAATCAGACTGAGAATCAATTTTCAAAGGAGGTGTGCCTATAGGAGCTAATGGTTGGGACACAGACCCAGATGGCATTTCACTTTTTTGCATTCTATTCACATCAGGAACAACAAAATCAGAGTGACTACTGTTCGCTGCTTCCATTAGTGGAGTTCCCCTGCTGCTGACGTCCTTAGCCTCAGCACCATGGGGAGCAGAACGAGGCTTCCGCGGCATCTGGCATAAATCAAATTAACTATTAGAAAAGTGATATACAAAACCGTGATACAAGATGAACTGATAGAAATTCTATACTTTCTGAACCTTTGCAACCCGTGACTTAGCCTTGATTTCTTTCTCCCTCTGTTCTCTCCTATCATTAAGCATTTGTCTCTTTGATCTGACTTCAATAAAATCATCTTCATCACTAGGAGCTTCAATTCCAGGTTGCATAAACACACGTATAATTCCACTTTGCAAAGGAGCGTCAACTTCTTCTCCAGAACACACATTCCGTTTAAGATGACTCTGTCCAGAAATCTTTGTGGATTCTTTTCCATCAACTTTGTTAACACTACCTCCAGAATCTACGTCCTGTGACAAATCTGTAGCTGAGCTTTTGCATGCCAATTCCACAGCATGTTTTCCTGCTCTATTGGAGAAAACCCTCCTTGGCCCAGTTTTTGCATATGTGTCTGTACCTCTCCCGTTGATATTTGACCTGCCTTCTGGAAAAAAGTAATCAGATGAAACCAAGCCAGAGGACAGCCCCTTCTCACCAGTAACACGAACTCGAAACTCAGTGCGCTGGATATTTTGACGAGGCCTCCTCTGAAATCCACTAGTTTCTTGGAGATTTAACCTTGGGGCTGGACCTGATGGTTTTGAGCCAGAAGCTTTTACCACAAAAGCATATCTCTTCCCTCTCCGTCCAGATGCTGGATAATGTGCCTTCGACTCTTCAAAACCTCTCTCTGTTGATGCTGAGTGTAGAGACACATCTCTACCATGAGGTTGACCTTTGGAATCTCTAGCATTGGATGAGGTACCACCACTCTTCACAACAAAAGGCTGTTGCACCTGTTCGTCCATTTGAAAATCCGTGGATGTCCTAGTGCTATTTTTACCATCATGAGGAATCCTTGGTTGGCTCCGACTTACTCCAGCCACATTCTTAGTGCCTTCACTTGGCAATGATCCTTGAGATAGATTTACATGACTTAAATTACTTGGTTGATTGTCAACACCAGAAGACCTAATCTCACTTTTAACAAAGCCATCAATAACATCTGGACTGGTCTGAAGTGGCATTGGACCTCCAGGGGTATGATTGAAAGAGAATTCTGATGGAATACTGGGCTGAATAAAAGACATTGATTGAGGACTGACAGGCATCATCCCTTGACTTATGGGAGATGTGTAGCTTAGCTGGCCAAATTGAAATAAAGGAGGCTGTGATGGGTGTATGTGAGAGTGGGGTGCACCAACCTGCGGATGCAGATGCAGTGGCATCTGTATAGAACCAATTTGAATGGCTGGAAGAGGAGATGGTATCAAAGATGGGCCAGTAAAAAGACCAAATTGAAGTTTGATCGGTAGCTCAACCTGACTTGGTACACTAGCTGCATTAGACATATTGGACAGATCCGAAGACAAGTATGGAGCACTAGTAACTGAAGTCAATTTACTATGATGAGCAGACAGGTCATTGTTAGAAGCTTCTGCAATGTCTAAGCCCTCAGATACTATTGCTGTCTGAGCTTTACTAGAATCAATGACCAAATCTTGCATTGTCTTGTCAGAATCCTGGAATACACTAGGATCACTAAGACTTGCTTTAGATTTGACGGGTTGAAGGGACATGCCATCACTGCAGGCATTGCCAAAACGAACATGTTCTTCCAGAGTGCCACTAGATGCTTGTGCCATGAAAGATGTTTCTTCACCTTTTAATGTTCTTCCAAATTCATCATTTGGCATCCCAACCTGAACGCCTTCATCAAATCCTAATACTAGGTTATCCATCATATGGGGCAAACCTTTCTCCTCTAGATTCATGTTTTCAAACTCCTGGTTGAGGGCAGCATTATCATCTCCCTCATGCACTTCATCTTCTTCCTGATAATTTTCATCTTCATCATATTCTTCTTGTTCCTGGAACTGTTCATGATTCTCAGTAGTCCATTCTTCATCATCACCTGATGAGAAAGCACATGTGGAACTAACTACATTTTCATTCCCAGCTCTTGCAGATGTTACAAAAGATTCATTTTGCTGACCAGATAGAGGGACATTTTTGCCTCCTACAGAAGCCAACATGGCAGGAGAAACTCCGGATTCTTCTAAATCATCATGAGAAAGATGGGTTGGAGAACTAGGTGGGCTTGAAACAGAGAGTGAAGACTGAGAATCACACCTTGGTACAGTGGTGCCCTCAACTTTATGATCCTCCTTCTCCGTATTATCTGGCAATGCACCTACTACTTCCGGTTGTCCACAACTCCGCTGATAAGCATTGTCATAACCAGTTGGCATGTCATTTTCCTGGACTGCAGCAGGATTAATACGCACATTTATATCCCTGTAGGTTTTGGGCACAGAAGTTAGTGACGGAGGTGGAAGAACCCGAGGCTGCCTCACAGAATACCGTGACCTCCCAAAAGCATAACTTCCATCTGATTCAGAATTTGGGTAACAATGCTCGGGATATGCAGAAAACATATTGCCACGTGAACGGCCTGGTGTCCAGCCATCACTATATCTTTCCAAATTATCAGGAAAATCAGAATCAATCTCTGTATTTCTGCTTAAATGATCTCCATTCCCAGGTTCATTCCACCTTTGCCCTTTTACATTAGCATATTCATCTAAATGAGCATCTACAATCCCTCCTTTATCAGAGGCCCTTGAGGTCATGAATCCAGCACCTCCGTCATATTCTTTTCTCATTAATGGCTTTCCACCAATTGGTGAATATCTACTTGGATTGTTTGAACCACTACCTTGTCCATGGGAATAGAATATTGAGTTTCTTTCATTATCATATCCATCTCTTCTCCATGAATTCTCTGGCTTCCCTCTATCCACAAAGGAAGAAGAACTATCTCTAGAAAACTGAGGCCTCGAACCAGTCTCCAGCGACTTATTCAGGCTTGATGAATTAGAAGATGACGAAGTTAAGATTCTTTCAATCACTCTTTCACTGTCATCCCAATCACCCACATCATTACGCCTGGATGAATCTTTTTCCTCTCCTATCCCAGACATTTTCTCATCTGAAACAGCCAAAGAATCACTACCAAATTCAGCAGCATCAGCCTTCCTTCTAGCAATCCTTTCCTCCAATTCTAAAAGTTTTTGCTTGGCAGCTTGTTTTCTTCTCTCTTCTTCTAAGAGAATCCTCCGTTTCTCCTCTTCCCTAGCAATTTTCTGCTCTTCAGCTTTCCGCAAAGCTTCAATCTGTTCTTGTTCTGCTCTCCAAGCAGCCTCTCTAGCTTCTTCCTCCAATCTCCTTTGCCTCTCTTCCTATAAATTCAGGAAAAGGAGATATAAATAAAATAGATAAATTAACTATCAATTCAAATCAAAGGTAACAACTATAGCTTACTAGCATATTCCATTAACGATGAAGACTAACAAAACCATATGCTTTAGGCTTTATTCAAATCCTTGATCAAATCCTGGACACCCTTATTGTCAGACATTATATTTTCCATTAAATCCAGGTGAGTCGAGAGTAGAAATAGTTTTCAAATTATCCATACCTATCAGGAATGTAATTATGAGCCTTATAGGTCTGCAAACTTTAGTCCGACTCGCAGTTTCAATTTTACTCATCTTAAGCGCCTAGAGTTTTAGAAGATTCACTGATCAGAAACATTGTTGGGCCTACAACTCTACATGCATTGCTTAGTGATTTTTCTGTATCCTCACCTTCCTCTTGTCAATTTCGCTACCGCACATGCTAATCTCTAGAGAGAGAAAAAAGTCAATTTTCATTTCAACTTGACTTGAATATGATATTTTGCCAGAATAATTGGTTGTTCAGATACTTAAACCGATCAGATGATATGATTTGAAGTTTACGAGTGACATTTGATTAAATATCAAATAGCATGAATCTAGTTTATCCAAAAAAATAAATAATGAATATATCTTCTCAAGCAGATTTACCTGTTCTCTGATCTGCCTTAATCTCTCTTCTTCTTCTCTTCGAGCTAACTCCAAAGCTCTTTCATGTTCTTCAATGTTCCGTTGCCGCTCCAATTCTTGCATCCTCTGAACTTTCTCAATCTCAGCCTCAAATGATTCTCTAGCAGCATCATGAAAATCCATTTGCTTAGGTACCTCTTTCTTCTTCTTGACCATCCCAACAAGACTTGCAGAAAAAAAGTCCCTTCCATCAAATCCAGAAGCTCCAAAATCTTTCATGAAAGGATCGTCTAAGAAAGCCTTTTCACTCTTTGGAAGTGTGCGCTTTTCTCTATTAAAATTAAGTAGCGGATCATCCGCAGGAAGCCCTTTAGCACCCACTGAAGATGAGAATTTTGACACTGGGCTCCGGACAGAAACAGAGCTGTATCTGTTGTATTGTTCATTAACTGCAAAAATATCCCTCCCATTTCGTTCAGGCCCTCGGCCTCCATTTGACTCCATTGTATTAATCCAAGGTTGCCTCCCTTTGTGGCCATGCCCCATCTCCCTCTTTCTAAAATCATCCTGAAGATTATCTTGGAAGGTAGACGGCATATACTTATTATCCTTCCCAACTTCTCTATTTATGCCGGATGGCCTTACACCAACACCATCTTTATCAATTCCCACACCTTGAACTGCAAACCCTTCCCTAGAAAGAGATGAATTTCTCCAGGAATTTCCTTCCCGCCCCTCTCTACTAAATGCTCTGACAGGATTTAGTTTAGGAACTTCACTGGAAGAATTTCCAGTTTCATTGTCCCGATGTCCCCATTTGTCAAAATTAAGAGCAGGCTTATGCGGCATTGCACTAACTCTGGGCAAATCAAAGTTTCTGTCCCAATAAGCTTCATTCTTTGAAAATCCATGATCTCTAGCCTCTCTACTCCTGTCTGTTAAACCATGACTGGTATCACGCTCATCATCAGCCCAGTCAGATCTTGTGTTCAATCGCACAATGGGCAGAGGACCCAGGAAATACTCCTCTTGCTTCCTATCACAGTCAACCACATGAGAACTACGAAAACTGTGAGTTACACTGGCATCCTCGCTCAGTCCATTACTAACACCACCATGGGATGGATGGAACTGGGAATGTATGTCAACATGTGAGTTCAAGCGTGGACCATCCTTCTGCTCAGTGGATAAATTGTCACTTATCGATTGCTTATGCTTCAAATTCAAGTTCTCCTTGAGCTTCTGAGGCGGCCCTGAAGACAAAGTGGCCCGTAATGAAGGAAAATCTTCACCTCTTAGCACAGCCACCTTCTCTCCAGAAGGATGGGCTAAAGCAGCTGCAGCAGATGTAGCAGGGCTACCTCCAACCACAGCTGACCGAGCAGAAGGTGGCATATATGCACTGTTCCCCCTGTTAAACCCATCCACAGGACGCACCCCATTATCAAATCCATCAACCGTCTGTTCACCCAACGGCTTTATTTCTTGCAAAGCAGCAGTGGCTGGCTTGGTCCACCCCATACCAGATGAGGTGGGACGAGACCCACTTCCAGAGACCCCACCTCCAGCAGGCCCTCCGCTCAGTCCCAAAGAATCAAACTTCTCGTGCTCTTTCCGCAAGGAAGGCAGATTCAAGGGGGGCGGAACAGAAAGCTTCGGCCCAGCCTTTTGAGAACTGCGAGGCCTTGAAAGGACCACCATACCACCCCCTCCACCTCCATGACCACTGGGCCGCGATCGACTGGATGTGTAAGAGCTGGAATGAGATGAATGATGATGAGAAGGCTGACCATAAGATTTGTTCAGATTCACAGACGCAAATTTGGTTCCGACACCGGGGTTGGCCATCGCCCCCACACGAAGTCCAAATCGTTAGGCGGATAATGTTCAAAACCCTAACCCTTGAACCGGCGTGGTGGTGAAGCTGAAGCCGAAATCGTTCGATGTGACTCCCTCAACCTTCAAAGAAGGTCGTCAAGCCATTGCCTGATGCACGGCGAGGAGTTCGGTGGTCGCCGATATGGTCAATCGGACCTCGGGCCGCAAACGAACTAATCAAGATGAAGAGCCCAAAAGAAAAAGAAAAAGAAAAGGGGGCATTCCTCTTCCCTTCCGGTTTTCTTCATATATATTTCACTTCATGATCTACCTGTTTTTTATGTATAAATATATATATATATATATATATATTTCACTTCATATCTACCTTTTTCTCCACGAGCCACATGTTACCTTTTTTTTTTTTTTAATTTGGTTAAAGTATACTTTTAATCTTTTATATTTATGTCGGGTTTCATTTTAGTTTTTTAAGTTTAAAAAGTTCACTTTCAATTCTCAAACTTAACGCCGTTAGTCTCTTTTAATGGAAATTGCTGACTCATCAAACTTAACGCTGTTATTTTGAATCTTTTTTATTTTAAAGAATGTAAAATACCAAATTTACTATATTATTAAATTAAAATTAAAATGTGATTTGTAAACGTTTTATTGCACAGTCATTAATTAAATTTGATGTGTCAGCAATTTCTGTCAAGAATACTAACAGCGTTAAGTTTGAGGAACTGAAAGTGTACTTTTTAAATTTAAAGGATTAAAATAAAACATGATTCAAATATAAAGGACTAAAGGTATACTTTAACCTTTTTATTTTCTCGCACGTTAAATTTTTTTTTTTAGCCAACTATACTCGTATGTTCAAAAAAAATTTCTAGTTACATTTTTTCTCTTTACTTGTGTATTCATGTAACTGTGGTTGCAATATATATATATAATATTCAAGTAACTATTTGTAAATTTTTAAAGGAGCGCTAGTTTTCTCAATTTGTGCTAATAATATTGATTAATATTTTATATTAACACCCTTTTCTAAATTCTTTTCACCTCTTTTTTTTTTCCTATTCTTTCCCCTTATCTTCTGCTCACTACCACTATTGCTACCATTGTTGGTGCAATTTTAAGAATAAAGTTTTTCAAAATCAGAATTTAGCACAATTAAATTTTTCAGATTGTAAAAATAAACACAATTTTTAAAATGGTGTAGTTTGAGACAATTTATTAATATTATTATTCAAACATTTGAGTTCATGTTCATCATCCTGAATCTGTTTCACAGCGTTACGATTAGTGTGTGTCTCAACAAATAATGATAATTCCGAAGGGCTGGATCAAAACTTTTCATCTTCCCCCCTTAATTTCAATATTTCTTCATGCTTTGGAGGCAGCAAGACATATTTTGGCCGTGGTAACATTTAAAAAAATATTTTTACACAAGTTAAGGTAAATATGTGAAGGAGATTATTTTATTTTACAGAAAAATATCGTTGAACGTACATTTAACTTTTTTAAACGCTCTAACAAGCAAACCCATCATGTACACCAAAACCCATTCAGCAATGAGGATCGAACGAGAAGAGAGCGGTAAACTATTGGCTAAAAAGGGATAAGAGAACAGTAAACCAAATGAATATTGGAAGATAGCAATCCAACAAATAAATAAACAAAAGTCGAATGAGAAAAATCCAATTTAAATAAAATAGTAATAAATTATTGTCAGGCTTATTGGAAATTGTGCCCGGGTCAATTATTGTACTTCGGACATTATTTATTTTAATGTATTTTCTCCATTTAATTATTATATGTTTATCATGTTTGTTATGATAATTGTATCCATAAACGAATTATAAATATTGTCTTAAATGTCCTTGGTCGGTTGTCTATACAGGGCATAGATAAATTGAGACAAATATGACTTCGATGAGGTATGAAGATACAAGTTAAAGTTATAGGCACTTTGTAAGAGTATATGGTGCTGGACTGATTCGCTATGAGAAAATTGCATGAATTAAGTCATAAACTTGTCTTATATGTAATTACGTCACAATATCCTTTGACCTGATATTGTCATAGATTCCTACATGAGAATTGCGAAATTTTGACTTAGTCAAAAGTCACCTTTGACTGAGTGATGATAAAGACTATAATCAGGTTTATGAGTCTTTCATGCAGAGAAATGTGAGTAATCAAAATGGGATTTGTTCCTCACTTTAGTTTGGAGATATTACTGGGCCAATCGATGAGTGAGTCTGAAAAATGTGTATTGTAACAAAAAGTAGTTTTTGTTTCCTTGATCAGACTACTCGTAGATCAAGAAAGTAATTGTGAGGAATAAGAGGATGACGTCATCCATGCCTCATTCTTAACCGAGATATCGTGTGACAAAAGGGAGGTGATGTGATTACATAAAAGGTTGCGTCACGTTAACAATTCTCATATAATTTGGGTAGTCGTAATGTCTCGCGAGAGACCGCTTACGACTTATAGGTTAATGTTGAGTTTAGCCCACTGCCAACTTCATGTGAGTCTACAGGATCGCATGTAAGAACATCCCAACAAGAGTTTTAATTCTAGGGTTTATTTGAATTATATATATATTTGAAATGACAATAATATTATATGTTAGTATTTAATTTATTTGATAAATTAAATAACTAACACTAATGTTCAAATTTAATTTATAAAGATAAATTAAATTTGTTAGCTCACTATTTGGATTAATTATATATTAATATGATTTGATCAATTCAGATTAATCCAAATCAGAATTGCAAAATTTGAACTTCAAGATGAACAAAGATTAATATTCAATATCTTTTGAATTTTGAATTTAGAATTTCAAGATTAATAAAGATTGATCTTGGATATATTTTTAAAATTCAAATTTCAAAATTAATAAAGATTAATCTTGAGTATCTTTTGAATTTTAAATTTCGAATTTCAATATTAATAAAGATTAATCTTGAATATCTTTTTGAATTTAAATTCAAATTTTAAAGATTAATCGCAAATTCTTAAAGCTCTCCATGAGTTCTATAAATATTAAGACTTATGAGTAAGACACGTATGAGAAATTTGAATTAGACCTTGAGCCAACAAAAACCCTAGAAGGAGAGTGATACGCGAGAGGCGCTAGCATAAACACAAAAGGTATGGCTCTCCTTGATCTAAACGTTTTTGGTAGATCCATAAGGGGATTAAAAAAATTAAATTATGCTGCATGTACATTTTAATCCCAACAAGGCTGATGACCTATACTCTCAACTGCAAATTCAAAAATTCTAAATGAAATTCAATGCTAAAAAGGTCTACAAATTCAAACAGGTAATTGCCAAGACCAACATAACTAGATCTTTGATCCCTTTTGGACTAGGACAGAATCCTGCCCAAAAAATAAAAAAAGAACAGACCCTACAAAGAATTTGGTGCTGCAAATAGCTCTCAAAACAATAATAGCGCATTGCCCAAAAATACGGCACATGCGATTTAGTTAACTCAACAATCAAAACTGCTTCATTCATTCAGTGACAACGAGCCGAGCTGTTCGCCAACTTCGTTGCCCGATGCAGCCTCATGCAGGACTTGCATTGCCTCAGAAACCTTTATTTTCAAGTCTTCAGGAGATTCAATGAGATGGATAACCTCGGATTGGTCCATTTCCAACAACATCCCTGTCACTTTTGCTGCATGATTTGGTGCAAGGCGCTCCACGAGGGGATATAGATGTTCACCCAGCATCTGTTCATCACAAAAAATGTTATCCAGGTTAAATTAACTTTCATGCAGGATATCAACACTAAAATTCACTTAAACCCGAAATATTAGGAACAAGGATCATACCATGCGCTGATTTTCTGGTGTAGCAGAGGCCAAAGCCGATGCAAGAGTTGTAGAAAGTGCACCAGGTCGCAGATTACCAACGGGAGCTGAAGTAACCCCAGAACCATCAAAGGGTAATGGCATCATTGGACTCACCAGGCCTTGGGGAACAACAGATGGGTCCATCCCATTTCCAGCATTGCCCATATATCTAAACCCTTGATTGGAGTTCCGATGCAGCATCTGAATTAAAAAGAAATCAGATGGATTCCAATATTTTTGAAACTGAAAATGGAAGATATTATTTATTAAAACTAAATAATAGACTTGAGTGAGTCACCTGGTTCTGCTGTACATTTTGGATATTTCCACCCCGTCGAACACCCATCCTTTGCCCAGGTTGAACCTGTCTCTGAAGCTGGTATGGCATAATGAAATTTGGAGCGACACCAGGACGCATTCCAGGCAAGAGCTGCTGCTGGAAACCGTATCCGGCTGGCTGAGGTGGCATCATACCAGGTGTTCCTTGACCATAGTACAACTGCTGAGGCGCAAGTCTAGATGCTCCAGCATGATATCCAGGAATTCCAGCAGGAAAAGGTGCAATTCTACCAGGTGCACGGATTTGAGCAAAATGAGCCTGCAAAAGAAAGTAAATTATGGATTTGAGCAGGAAAAGGTGCAAGTCTAGATTTTGGATGTATGTATCTTGGGAGGGGAGAATCAAAATAAAGAGACCAGTTCGTGGTCAAAAACTTGAAGTAGAATTCAGATCACCCAGGACTGAAGCAGTAAATCAGAAGTCATGAATAAAAATTTTGGGAATCACTGAGATCATATATGGGCAATATCAATGATACTAAAGAAGTATAACCTGCAGGGCCTTCCTCTCTTCTTTCCGCTGGGCCACAGCAACATAAAGAGGTTTTCTACCTACCATTTTCCCATTCATTTCGTTCAACTGCAAAAAAGGAAAGGAAAAAGCTTCAAGTATACCTTGTAAGACGAGATAATGAAAGTTCAGGGGCCATAACCTCTTTAAGACAGAAGAATTAATAGCTTACAGCTTTACTTGCTTCCTCAGGCGTAGAAAAAGCCACAAAACCAGAACCCTTGCTATGCCCTTGTGAATCAAGCATAACCTACAGACATATATGATGCAATGAAATGTATATTTCCATTATTTTCTAATTGTAAACCATCACAAACGGCCAATTTAATAGTACACTAACTTGTGCATACATGTGTGCACGTGCTCGGGATAGAGAGAAGATAAAAACAGATTAATTGGAAAATTTGGTTTTGTCATACCTTGCAAGATGTAATAGTTCCAAACTCAGAAAATAGCTCCTTCAGTTTGTCATCATTGATGCTATCATCAAGATTTTTCAAGTATAGATTAGCCCCTTGTAATTTCTCATATCGGCTAATTCTTTCCTGCTCAAATTTGGCCTTCAACTCCGCCTCTCTTTCTGCTTTCTTCTGAGCTCTCCCTACGTATAACACCTGGTCATCATTGACAGTGGTTCCATTTAACCTCTCAACTGCAGTAGCTGCTGATTCTGGGCTTTGGAAATTAACAAAGCCGAAACATCGAGACTTCCCATTTGCATCTTTCATGACAACTGCACTTGTTATTGCACCATATGACCCAAAAAGCTGTTTGAGGTCCTCATCAGTATATGTTTCAGAAAAATTCTTCACATAAACATTAGTAAACTTTGGTGATCCATTTGCACGAGCCCTCTCCTCACGCCGGACAAAGAGTCCAACATAGACTTGTTTGTCATTTATCAACATCCCATTCAACTGCTTGATGGCATTTTGCGCGGCTTCTTCATTGTCAAACTGTACAAAACCGTACCCTTTTGACTGGCCAGAGCTGTCAGCGGCTACCTTGACGGAAAGTACAGTTCCAAAGGCAGAAAAAGTGTCATGCAATGCCTTGTTATCGATTGATTCGTCCAGGTTCTTAATGAACACATTGGCATATCCACTTTTCCGAATGCTAGGATCTCTACGAGAGAACATGATCCGAATGGGTTTCCCATTCAGTGGGGTAAAGTTGAGAAGATCCAACGCATTAGCCGCTGTAATATAAACCAGTGTTAATTCTAACAGAGCATTATCAGTAGCAGTTAACAGATGTCTTGACTAGGAAGATATCCTGTAACTACAGAGTATCATATTGATTACTTTCTCCAGCTTCAGAACTGAAGCCACCTAGCGAAAATCGCAAATGTATATGTTCTTTCCATTCAATGTATCCAGATAACATAAAAAAATAATAAAAAGTAACAAAGCGAAACGAAGAAACAGTATAATCCTATATTCGAAGAAAACCAGATCAAATCAAACCACAGATATTAGATTCAATAAAAATTAAAAAAATCAAGATAATAGATTTGAAAAAATCAATTTAAAGAATTTATTGACGGAAAGGTTCTGATCACAAAAGCTGACAAAATATTCCAGAACTCACTAAAATATTAAATTCAAACAGAATAACTCCAATATCTAAATCGGGTGTCAAATCTGATCAGACGACCATTATGAGAAAAAGTATAATCAAAATAAACAACAATTCATATCGAAAAGTATGGCCAACAAATTTAATAATAAAATTTGACGAGGTGATCAACGATAATACGTACCGTCCTGAGCGGTGCCGTAGTTGACATAGGCGTAACCGAGAGAGGATCGTCTGGTCTGATCCCTACAAACCCTGACAGAGGCAACAGTCGCGACTTGGCTGAACAGATCATAGAGCTGCCCTTCATTCACATTCGGGTCGAGATCACCAACGTACAATGACATATTTGCGAAATGTCCCGAAGACAATGCCGCTGCCGCAGGCGACACCGGCGTCAGAGGACCATTGGGCTGAACCATCGGTGCAGAAATCGACGCCGCCATGGGTATGCCAAAACAAAAATTTTCAACAATACTGAGTCGTCAAAGATTAAGAGAAAACGTAAATTCCGATAAAAAAGGTCAAGCAATGAGACGAAGAACGATTTGAACCAGATGGAGTGGTTACTAGGAATATCTCCTCACTGAAAAAAATAATAATTAAAAAAGGTTATTGTTTTTTCAGTTTCAGAGGAGAAAAATTCCCTATTTTTGGAATGAGCAGAGAAAAGTGGAGGGCATGTCAAGGGAGTTACAGGAAGTGAGCGGAGGGAACTGTCTTATATAGAGGGGTATGAGTCAGCATGGAAACGCCGCGTTTTTTCGTTGGTGTTCTGCAGAAAATCGCGGCGCTTGGATCCCTGGCAGATGCGCACGTGAGAAATGCGGGGGTGGCACGTGACAGATCTGCTGTTGCCAGACATACGTACGAAGTAGCGCTTCGAGGGATAAAATAACTGAAAGTTTCCGTTCCGTTGGTTCGTTCATATTTTGATTCCCATTCCATGATCGACGCCTTTTTTTAAGGGTTAAAGAGCAATTTTTACCTTCGGCAAAAAAAAAAAAGAGCAATTTTTACCACCGAAGTATGTGTGCTGGTATCCAAAAATTTTCTTGTCATTGGATTCATTCCGTAAATTTATAAAATATAGCATTTTTCATCTGAAACAATGGATTTTAACGGACGTTTGTCTACATTCGAATAAAGCATGTGTTATTCGAATGAAAGACTCCTTTTCAGCGTAAAACTCATTCAATCGAATTTTTCCCCAATATTTTAGATTCAATCGAATTAGTTTTATATTCAATCGAATCATGGACTTTTTAAACCTCATTTTTCCCCAATGGTTTAGAAAGTAGGAAAAATATGATTTAGAAAGTCTATCATCCGAATGAAAATAAAGCTCATTCGAATGAGTTTACTCTTTATAAACAGTTTAGAAAGCTTAAATTTCAAAATGATATAACTTCTTCATTTCAACTCTAAAATTGACAAATGACATATCATTGGAAAGCCCTATGAGTCTTCTTTCAAATAGAACAAGTTTTAAATCAATTGAATATCTGGATTAAGAGATATCAACAAAAAACCGAACATATATCTAGAATATACGTATTCATGATACATATTTGGTTTTTTTATCATATCTCTCAAAACACAAATCCTATGATTGTGAAACTTATGTCGTTATAAAGTAGACTCAAAAAGATTTCCAATGATAGGTCATTTGTTAATTTTAGAGTTGAAATGAAGAAGTTACAACATTTTGAAGTTTAAGCTTTCTAAACCGTTTATAAAGAGTAAACCCATTCAAATGAACTTTATTTTCATTCGAATGATTGACTTTTTAAACCGTATTTTTCCCCCAACGGTTTAGAAAGTACCCTCCAAAGGTGTAGAAAGTCAACTTTCTACACCTTTGGGGGAGAAGACGATTTAGAAAGTCCACCATTCGAATAAAAATAAAGCTCATTCGAATGGATTCACTCTTTATAAACGGTTTAGAAAGTTTAAACTTCAAAATGTTGTAACTTCTTCATTTCAACTCCAAACTTGAAAAATGACCTATAATTGGAAATTTCTTTGAGTCTACTTTCAAATGGAATAAGTTTTAAATCAATTGGATATCTAGATTGAGAGATATAATCAAAAAACTGAACATATGTATGTAATATACGTATTCCTAATACATTTTTGGTTTTTTTATCATATCTCTTAAAACACAAATCCTATGATTGTAAAAATTATTTCATTAGAAAGTAGACTCAAAGGGCTATCCAATGATAGGTCATTTGTCAATTTTGAAGTTGAAATGAAGAAGTTACAGTATTTTGAAGTTTAATTTTTTAAATTGTTTATAAATAGTGAATTCATTCGAATGAGCTTTATTTTCATTCGAATGATGGAATTTCTAAACCGCCTTCTCCCCCAAAGGTGTAGAAAGTGGACTTTCTACACCTTTGGAGAGAACTTTCTAAACCGTTGGAGAAAAATACGGTTTAGAAAGTCCATCGTTCAAATGAGTTCATCTTTATAAACTGTTTAAAAAGTTTAAATTTCAAAATGCTGTAACTTCTTCATTTCAACTCCAAAATTGACAAATGACCTATTATTGGAAGCCATTTGAGTCTACTTTACAATGACATAAGTTTCACAATCATAGGATTTGTGTTTTAAGAGATGTGATAAAAAAACCAAACATGTATCATGAATACGTATATTCCAGATATATGTTCGATTTTTTGTTGATATCTCTTAATCCAAATATCCAATTGATTTAAAACTTGTGCCATTTGAAAGAAGACTCATAGGGCTTTCCAATGATATATCATTTGTCAATTTTAGAGTTGAAATGAAGAAGTTATATTATTTTGAAGTTTAAACTTTCTAAACCGTTATAAAGAGTCAACTCATTCGAATAAGCTTTATTTTCATTCGAATGATGAACTTTTTAAACCGTATTTTTCCCACTTTCTAAACCGTTGGGAAAAATGAGGTTTAGAAAGTTTATAATTCGATTGAATATAAAACTGATTCGATTGAATCTCGACTTTTATATTCAATTGAATCTAAAACGTTGGGGAAAAATTCGATTGAATGAGTTTTATATTGAAAAGGAAGCTTTCATTAGAATAACACATGCCTTATTTAAATGTAGACAAACGTCCGTTAAGGATCCGTTACTCCAGGTGAAAAATGCTACATTAAATAAACTTCCAAGGTGAATCCGGTCTCAAAAAAACTTCCGGATACTCAGTGCTTCAACATGTATACTTCCATGACAAAAATGCTACTTAACCCTTGTTTTAATTGTATCTTTCTAGTTTTTTAAAGTTTGAAAGGGCTCCTTTATAATTTTTTACAAGGAAAATTTAATTGAGTGGGGGTGAAAGGCTCATTAGAGTTTGACTTTTTTTTTGTTGATAAGGTGGTTCACTTCCATTCCCTCCGGACTGTCAATGTGGGTATGTTTGATTGGAGGGGAGGTGATGGAATGAAAGGGAAAATGATCTCTTCTCTTATTTGATTTAAAATTTTAAAAAAGATGAAAGCCAAAATTTACATTCCCCTCTATTCATTACCACATTTTGGCTCCTCTTTAAATTGGAGTTTTTTCTATAAGAGTCAAATTTTAACACAATTTAACCCATATAAATTTTTTGTTATTCCAAGAAAAAATTATTTTAGTTAATAAATGTATTGTAATAATATAAAAATAAATGAAAATGTATTGTAATAAATTTATATTATTATAAAATTGATTAAAAAATTATATAGTTGTTAATTAAAATTATATTATAAAAATTAATTAAATATTTTAAAAATATTTTTTTAAAAATAAAAAATTAATTAAAAGCATATTGTTAATGTGCTATTATAAAAATAATTTACAATATAAATATATTATTATAAATAAAAAATATTATTAAATTTAAAAAATATGATTATTGATGAAAAAATGTTCTTCCATTTCAAATATAATTTTTTATTTATTATAAATAAAAGTATTATTTCATTAATTAGTAAATTGATATATTATTCCTTAAATTATTAGAAATAAAAATTGTATAATTATGGTTATGAATATATAATACATAAAAATATGAACTATCATATAACGGTATAATGGTAAATTAATCATTACTTCCCTTTCTTTATTTTTTAAACCAAACACAAAACTCATTCTTTTCACCCCCTTCAACATAATCAAACAATATAACATTAAAGCCTTTCATCATTTATCCTTCCCTCCTATCTATCCCCTTTCATTCCCCAACATCAAACCAAGCATAACCTGAAACGAAAAAAATATGTAACTGATATTTTTTAAAAGATATAACTTATATTTTTTATAGGTATTAGTTATATAAAAATATCATTATATTGGTTATATCTTTGATGCAATCATATGCAATATCAGAGGTACCTAAAACTTGAATATATCTATTAATATTGTTTAGACTTCAGAATAATATAGCGTGGGCTAAAAAACTTAATACCTGATTTTGAGGATTTTTTTAATTTAAATGCATGTTGTTTTACTTTGAGATCTCTATTTTCCATATTACAATCAAATTCAAGTTTTTTATTTAAGTTAACCATGTTTTTTGTAAAAAAAAAATTAATGAATTTTGTATCAAAAAAAATTATTGAATTGGGTACTAGAAGTAACCCACCTAGGTTAGGAAATATGTCACGGTCAACGTTTAGAAATACTATCTCTTATATTTAATATAAAAATCAATTAACTTTTTAGAAAGATTAAAAAATTAAATAAAATATTTAATTATGGCGTATATCTATTTAGATCGGTGAAACCATGTAGGTGGCATTGGGGGTATACCATTTAATCGTCGAGTTAAAACTTTTCAGACCAAAATGCCCTTCCTTGCCTCATCCATCAAAACTCTGCCACCTCGTGGACAGCCCCCTTCTCGATGAAGCTCTGCGGTAGCACCCACCACCTCCCCTACTGGTTTACTGTTTTTAGTTAAGGTGGAATTTAATTTAAAAGATCATGACCAGTGCTCAAACAAGTTTTCGCAGCTCTATAGTCTATATGGGACATATACAATCCAATAACTATAAATCAATCAATTTCATGGACTATGTGGGCCTCTGCCAAGTTTCTGTCTCTTGGGGATTGTCCCTTCCCTTATGTTAAACTTGTATGGGCAATAATCCACTGTTGTCTCAACTGCATCATCATTCCATATGGCTAGCTAGGTAGGCCTCAAGCCCTTCTTGCTCATGAAACATCCAATGGCTATGTTGCCTCCCCAGAGAGCCTATTATACTTGTTTTCTGCCCTATCAAACAGAGTGTTCAATTTTTCTAAGTAAATAACGAAACAATGAGTGTGAAAATTGCAGAGAAAATATGTTCAGTCAGTGAATGAATGTCTCCCAGCACATTTTCGAGTAATGGTCTCCAATGCGCGCGCGCGCACATCTCTAAAGTGAAAGGGAATTTACATTAATACATGTGAGTGAAATGTCATCAATAACATCCAAATAATGAAGAAAATTAGAAATGAAATGAAACGTAAAGTTCTGGAGGAGAGAACCATCTGAATACAAACTTTTAAAATGGCAGCCCAGAAGTAATTTCTACTCTCTTTTATATTATTTAATCCTAAATATAAGATATCGTTTGTAATGTAAATTGCACCAAGATATTTCTTTTGTGAAAGCTCATTGCTTTTGAAGCTGAAGCATGGATGCAACACAAGTACAGCAAAGATTGAAGCCTTTACTAGTTAGTCATAGAAGCTCTGGTACTCAGGCTTGATATCAAATTAAGGATAAGAAGAATCTTATAATGGTGATGTGATGAGGGCTCAAATTAACAATATTTGACACAGTACTTCAGCATGCATCTCCATGTGTCTAAAACAGACGGAATTCTAACTTCTCATCTGCTATAAGTGCTTTATCAGCTTCAACACTAAATTTAAATGCTCGAAAAATGAAAGGAAATGAGTTCCATAGACTTGCCTGTCACCACAACGACGCACTAAAACGAGGTAAACAGGATCTTGGCAAGTAATCTGGAATAGCTTCCACACGATGTAGAAACATGTCGTGATGCTGAAAATTTGGAAAACACAAATTGTCCTCGTACATAAAATACACTAATGGAAACTGAAGTACAAGAATCATTAGAATCTAGAATGATGTGCATGTGAACTTGTAAAATAGAAAAAGCAAATTTTAATTTAATCTGAGTCGTTTTTTAATTGTGTGATTCTATATTAGTTGGGGAACGGGAACGACATTTTAAGAATTATAATATCATTTATTTAGCTAATCATAAGGAGCTATATATAATCTACTTAAATACAAATCCAGAGTTGCAATTAACTGGCATGAATAATTGGATTCTGGTACTACATATTACTTTAGAAATTTGAAAAATATCATATGGATCTATAATTCTAGCAGCAGCAAAATCAATCCAATGAGTTGCTATTAATTGACATAAATAACTGCTATATCAAAACATGAATCATGCAAAGGAAAGCACCAATCGGTAATAACATAAAAAGTGATAAGCTGATAGGATACCAGAGGAAGAATAGGGAAACGGTTACAAATTTGACTAAATCTTTGTTTAATCATTTATTATTATCAATTAATTATGTAATGGGTCAGTTAGTTATGGGTCTATCAGTTATGAGTTTGTAGTCATGCATCTATCCACTAGCCACTTAGGTATCCACTTCCATCAAATTAGGGAGTCAGTTAGTAGTTAGTTTCCATTCCTATGTCTATAAATACTTCAGCCATATGTAAGCAAAGACATCGATGAAATGAATGAATGAATGAATATTATTTCTGAGTATGGGAGATCCTCCTTTACTTTTGGCTTCTTTTATCTCCCATTAAGTGAGATGCTTGCTTAAGGAGAGAAACTATAAGAGATTGATGAGTTCTAGATCCTGGAATTCATCATAAGCACAGAACATAAGCATAATTATATTGTACATCAGTTTCACATCACAGACCAAATCTTGCTATTGATGTCAAAGTATAATTTTAGTGAAAATCAACAACAAATTGGATATTAGAATCACTAATATTTTTCATAACAATCAACTATATGAGAATGTCAACTTTATAAGAAGTGAACTCACCTGCCAAAAGATATCAATAGAACTATCCACACGACTGCAGAAATCCAACTACACTCTTTGTAGGCAACCCACACCTAATATTGTACACATTAGTTAAATTTTTACACTGAAACACAAAAGGGAAAAAA
>JANTPZ010020231.1:5256-25016 GCA_025593235.1 Vachellia pachyceras | reverse complement strand
AGGGAATATAAAAGTATGTTTCCATGATTATGGGCAAGGAAGTAAAACAACACCTAACAATGCCAGAGAAAAAAGTAACAAGAGTGATGGGATGTAAGGTGAAAGACGTAAAACAAGGAGGAGAGGACAAAATGGAAGCTGAGAAAGTTAAAAATGTAGGTATGTATGGAAGTGAAGAATCCGGTGTCAAATTCGAGGGAGACATCAATTGTCCGTGCTAGTTCTCCCCCAAATTGAAGGGAAATCAGGATAAACAAGAAATCGAGGAGAGCAATCGAAGAATTCAGGAAAATAGAAGAGGAAAGGAGGATGACAAACCCTAGAGCAAGGGAAGGTGGCCATTGCAGAGGAGGCCTTAGGGAGGATCCGGGGCAACATTGGCTTGAAGAAAAGCGAAGAGAAATTTTTTTTTTAGGTAAGGGTATTACCCAGGGTATCCACCGCTGACAGCAGTGACTAATCCCCTCGTTGATTTGTGTGGGCTCCTCGATGGGAGGGACAGCTGACCCTGGGAAGCTGCTGCATGCCCAAGGTAGGGTTCGAACCCCTGACCTTGGTTAAGCTTGGATCAGCCCCTACCACTAAACCAAACTCCCAGAGTTAAAGCGAAGAGAAATTAAAAGGAAGGAGCGTGGGATGTGAGTTGGCACCGATGCAGTTGGTAGGCAAGCCCAAGCCACACTCTACTGTTTCCTTGAAAACGCAGTTCACACCGTCTCCCTCCTTCAATCTTTTCCCACACAAATCATTCATAAAAAAAAAACTAATGGCATTCTTGCTTGGCAAAAAAATAAATTACTGCCTACCTAACGGTGAATTGATGTGTAGTAAAGGGATAAGTAGATTAATTGTTTCCCCTAATAGCGGTGCAAGAGAAAAGTATTTGATGTTAATGGCATTTCTTTGTTTCATATTAAGTCCGTCTGAAAATACGGTAGAGAAGTACTTTTACGTAAGCCGATATAAATATGTGAATGAGATGATCTCGTTTTACAGAAAAATAATGTTGAACGTGCATTTGAACTACTCATAAGCTCAGCCAAATAGGACAATTATTAATGTTGGTATTGATTTTTGTTAACTAGACATGGGGGCATGTGGGTTAAGAATTGCTTTTGGATTCTATGATTTTATCATTTTGTACTGTATATGTCAATAAATAAATATTTACATTACCTGTGAAATGTGAAGGCGTTGGAATCCATCCTTATCATGGACTTGATCCTGAAATAATGTGGACATTTATGGGGAGAGACCCATGAAGCGATTGGCGCCTCAAAAGGAAGTGATTATGTATGTATGTATATGTGTGTGTCACTGTAGCTATTAGTAATGTTATTTTCATGAATGAATCCGCGGCCCACCCCCTGAAAAGTAAACAGACCACCACTCCTTTATTTATCTTGAACCTTCCCCTTTTGTTTTTGTTAATATATTACTATTATCACCAGTTTATTAAAAAAAAAACCAAGTAATTTCTTGTCCGCTCAATCATATCCAATATAAAAGGATGCTGATGAGATCACGAGTCATCCCAGGGCATGTCTAACTAGTGAGCGAATAATAATTGAAACAGCAAAACTGTATTGGTTCTGTTACTAATGAAACAAAAGAGGAGCAGTGAACAGAGATAGGGAACCAAGACTGCCTTGCCTGTTGTTCTTAGGCTAAGTGCGTGCGTGCGTGCGTGCGAAGGAACATGGAGCGAACGGGAGGGTAAGTAAGGCAATCGAAATGGAGAAGGCTAGTGTAGTGACGTTGTGTTGTTGTACGTATCTTCACATTTTGAGACTCCAAGTGAGTGAACGTTACCGAAATTAATGCAATAACCAAGAAAGGTATGCCTTTAGATGCCGCCACCTCTTTTTCGGGTTGGATGCAAACCACGAGCCGACGTCAATCGGAAAACTTGACCTCCTTTTGTCACTACACGTTCAGGATTTAGGTATGTAAAACGCATATGCAATTCCACCCTCCAACAACTTGTTCAAATCATATAACTTCTTCTTGTTGATTGATTCAACTGTTTGATGCTCGTCCTAATAGAATAATCCAATCTAATCTTAATTATAATATATTTACAACAAATGAAATAATCATCAAATCTCACCCATAAACCAAGGGGCCATAAGTTACAATGAGTTTGCTTGTTGGAGTGTTTGAAAAAATCAATCGTACGTTTAATAGTTTTTTCCCGCAAAATGAAATAATATCATTCACATATTTACTCCGAGTTGAATAAAAGTATTTCTCTACCACGTTTCCAAACGGGCACAATATCTTGTTTCATGTTATGCTATACTTGTAATTGGGTTAGGCAGACACCATCACCGAAGAAACATCAGTTTTGCTTATATTTTGATTCGTATGATTTAACTTGAACAATTCTTGGACAAATGGAATAAAATTATGCGCAGTAGTTCACAGTAGCTCCTTCCTATGTCATAAATAATTTACCACTCCACCTATACCTCAAACAAATGTAGAATTTATGTACAAAAAGAGAAGAAAAAACCTTTTTTTTTAAGGGGGGGCGCGGGGGCCTAGCTCAACTTCAGTGAGCAGGGAGCCTCACCACCTCCCGCCCTAACAATCCCATCCTTCCGCTAAGGTATCTATCTACTTTTTACCGTTTTGATTTAGTCTCTCTTGCTTGGATCCGAGGTGATGATTGTGATCCACCACTGAGTGCGGCGGCGGCGGATTCAACATGTGTTAGAAGGTATTCATATATCTTCTTCCTCAATCGATCGATTATCTCTGCTGATATCTGGCATGATTCTCCCTCATTCTTGTCCGACCCTATCTCATCCAACCAATCATTTACACTCTTTAGCTGAGATAACATACCGGCTATTTGGCCATTATCTGACAGGGCTGTCTCCCCTTCAGTATCCAAGAATCTCTCAACAAATCCCAAAAACCAGTCTCTGGACCGAGATTGTAGCATTTCGGCTAAATTCACCACTTCATCCAGCCCATTTCCCTTGACCCAAAGTTGAGGTGGCTGAGCTAGCTGCTTTTGTCCATTTGCTAACACATCACTTGTTCGACGAGGAGTTCCCTGTGAGCTATGTTTAGAATTGGCAGCTGAACGAGTTTTTACCTGAACTTTTGAAGCAGCATCTTCACTGACATTCTCTAGAATTAACATGGGCTGACTTCCCAGGATATTCTTTTGATGTTGACCATTACTTGAAGCTGGAAGCTTGGACGATTGAGGTTCTCTGGTAAAGACTGCAAATGATGATAAATTGGTGGCTAGGGCAGCCTGAACCCAGGAAGCTGCATGTTTTTGCCTGTCTAACGTTACTTTTAGTGCTTCTTCCATTGTGTTCTTTTCATAATCTGCAGATGAACCATCAGGATTGGCTTTCGATAGGGAGTCAGCAACTATGCGAGCACCATTTAGGCTTGCACGGAGACTCAAAAACTGCTCTATTGCGGGCTGCGGAATGTGTTCCTTTGCAGAATTACTTAGCTCAGAGTATATACTGCCAGAAACATCACGAAGGCATCAGGAAAAACTTCATATATTGCATTGTGCATGCTAAACAAATAAAGTAGTTGAACCTGAAATCTATCTGCATGATTCAGCATCTCACATAAGTAAAAAATTACAAAATTTCCAGAAGACTTGAAAAATACACACAATAGGGTTTTCAAATTGAAATCAGATAACAAGAGTGCCCAATTCCGACTAACACTGAGATGGATTGTTCCTTAACATTTATTCTTCAGTTTTCTCCAGATATCTTAAGAAAACATTCAAGAAATTTCTGCCATGACTACAACTGCCAATTGTTAGAAATAGTTACTGTCAGGTGTTATCATGCCAAGGATTTCTGAGTGGGGGTTTAGCTGCAGGTTGGGGGAAGAGAGGGGACGGGGGTGTAGCTGTACGGTTCACACTCTTTGAATCTACCCATGAAATAGCTAGTGGAAATTCTTCCACGACAAAATCTAACTATACAGTATTGTATTTGAGCATGAAGATTAGCAGGGGAGCTGCCCCTCAGTCCGTTCTTGCAAGAACAAGGGCAAAACCTTTTGGCCTTCTAATTTTGAAATAGAATGTCCCCTGTTTAATGGATAAGCATTTGCAACCAATGGGAAGACTTTCTCATCTGAAATTGCACATTGAGGTGATTGGATTCATTTTTATGCAATGACTTCATTTTGCAAACCAGCCTATACCCACTTCCAGTTACTCCAAGCGACAACAACCAAAAAAAAAGTAGACATTAACTTCAAAGTGGAGCTTAGCAGTATGAAATTATTTCATAATTCTCCTCTGAACTCAGATGAGGATGAATCACAAGGAAGGAGCGAATCTGCTGTTCTGCCTGTTAGACCTAACTCCCCCTTAGGCTTGTTAAATTTAAAGTACAAGTAAGTCGTTTGCTACCATCATACCGTTTAAAATTCACCAACCATACTTGACTTCACTTGTTTCAGTAGTTGCACTTCAATTTGAATTGTAAGTTTATGTTTCCTTTTCTATTTTCACATTCAGCATATTTGGAGTTCATTGCATGGTCAACATAAAAGACACACTTCAGTGCAGACCTTGGTTTTGGATATAACAACCTTTTTTGTTCCTTTCCTTTAGACATTAAATGTCTGGACCATGAACAACTTCAGCCTAAAATAAATGGATGAGGCAAAAAACTTGAAAGGTGCAAACAAGACCCTATCCCCGTCCAAGAGAATCAGCTATGGCTAAAATGAACATGATGGCGCAGAAGAATAAAACAAATGGAACGCAGATTTGCAGCACTGAAACTGATGTAAAATGATCTTGAATATAACAAAAAGTTTCAATCCATTGGACATCGGGGTGCTACACAGCAGGAAATTAGGAAGCATGCGTGTGTAGTTTATGTCTTCGTCATTGAAAGAAAATATGCAGATTCAGAATTAATCAAAGGTCCAAAAAAGATGCCGCCAAACAACAAGGCCCATAAAAGCGAAATATGTGGATTGAGATAACTAGAGTTCCAGGGTCTTTTGGTTTGGTGCTTTACAAACCTATGGAATCCGACCTACTGGTAATTAGGAACAGGAAAGCACTAATGGACTTTGAAATGCTAAATGGTTTAGCATATATATAATAAAATGTAAACAGAATTTAAAACAGAAATAAGATAATGAAATCCAGGAGAAATATAAAAGAATAAATTCATAATGTCAATCTATCCATTCATCTGCAAGAAAATTATTCTCCACCAGATATACCTAAATTGAACTTCAGATCGAGAAATGGGCTCGACCACACCAATTATCTTTTTCCACCAAAACCGTGATCAATTTATCTTTTGCTCTCCTCCATGAATCCATTAGCTAACCTCCGTATCTTCTTCAAAAAATACAAGTTTTCATCACCCTTCACATTTCCCCAATATTATTTCCATTATAAACCGCCCATTTATTGCTCTCATCTTATGTATGTCTTGTTCCACATGCAATGCCATTAATCATAAACTTTTGGGATCTGTGTGTGTTACCATTATCATATACTTTTCATCTACGATCAAAATGCACAAAACAAAGACAGACCATAGATAGGCTTCAACCCAACATATAATTGCCCCCCTTTCTTTGTCATGAAAGTACCAAAATGTTTCTCACTTTATATCTTAAATGATTACAAGGGAAATATTCAACTCTATATCAAGAGGCAAAGGAGAAATGATATTTAAAAAAAAATCATAACAACTACATGATCAAAAGGATGAGGGAAATGTAGCTCTAATAGAGATTAATATCACATTTTCCTTGTAATATCACATTTATGCCACCTATAACCAGAATTCTAGGGATTAAATGTCCCTGCAGGTTTTAAAAATATGGATGCAAGATGATACGTATTGCAGAAACAATGTCAAACACAAGTTCATGAAAATGAAAACGTATTGATACTGCTCAATAGGCAGGACAGTAGAGCATTGACACCCACAGATTACAGCATTTATGTCTAAGCAGTCTATGATCCAAACTTTATTCAATTATCGGGAACATCAAATCAAAGCAATTTAGCAGTCCAATAGAATTATCAAGCAGTTATTTCTTAATCATGCATTTAACCATTTATACCTTAGACATTGAAGCAAACTCTCAGCAGCAGAAGCCTCCTGCATGGCCTCAATTGCTGCCATCTGTGCTGCATCTCTTTGCCTCATAACTTCCTGTGATAAATACGTGACATAAGTAACGCAGAATTGTCAGGAAATAAAGATTCAATAAGCCAGCCATTCCTATGACTGTGCATCAGGCGGATACATATGTGGCATTAGAGACAGTGACAGGGAAATAATCTAAATTTACCATGCACCATGCAGACTCAGAACAATGAACTGAAGTAATAATTATACATTGGCATGTCATAAATAAGCATCCGATTGAGTTTGTCCCATTAGCATTAACTTACACTCCCCAACTGGCCCATAAAAGAGGTGCCAATGGACCAAATGATAAAAGTAATTACACAACTCAGAACAGATGCTTCTTCAGAAAATTCTTCATTACAGAAACAAAGTAACACATGTCAATGGACGATTGCAATTGAAGATAGTATACAACCGTCTTCAGCACTTGGCATTATGTATTTGGACAGCCAAGATCGAAAAGTTTAAAATTCAAAAGACAAGGAGTTCTCCAGGAATATACCTTCCCAAGCTTTGCAAGGGACGATGGGAGTGAAGCCCATTGAACACTTGCATCTGTCACTTTTTTACTAATCAGAGAAACTTTAACCAAGTTCCCCGGGAGCCCAGTGCTAGACAACTCTGATGATTTCTTTCCTAGGGAAGTTCTTGGTTTACTTGTCTTTTCTTGGCTCTCCGGGGTTCCATTAGTAATAACCTTCTTCACAGACGTTTGAGCCTTATGTTCCTCCTTGGAAGGCTTTGAAGTCGTTTGGGCCCTGCTATCCTCTTTAGATGGCAATTTTTCACTTGATGTGCTTTTCCTCGGAGCCTGGTAGAACATAAAAGCAAAGGATTCAAAAAATTGTTGGGCTCGAACACCTAGAGATAAAAGCCAGATATCTCAGACTGACAGCAACTAGATAGCGGATTAAACGATATGCAATCATTTCCTCAAAGAATGTTATTCATAAAGACAAATCGTGAATCAACTTACTGAACTACGAGCTTCATGCTTAGGATCACACTTGGCAGCCCTCAATTTTGAATTATCTCTATTCTTGACTTCCAGATTCCCTTCCCAACTCTTACGCAGAGCCTTTGCCCCGAACTCCATGCCCTGGACCAAACTTTTGATTGGGTTTCCCACACCAATTTTCTTCCCTGTTGTAGTGGGGCTACCCCCACGGATGGCCTTCCCGGTCTCAACCACTCCCACTTTAGCGGCCAGCTTCTCCACTCCCTTGATCTTAGCCTGCTGTTTCACCCCGTTCGCAAATTTCTCAAAAGAGGAAGGCAGAGAATAGCAGCTGGTCGGTGAAGAAGGAATCGACCGTGAATTTAAGGACTTCAATCTAGTTAAGGTCTCCTTCTTCACATCCACTTTTAGCCCTGGCTTAGTTGGCTGTGTTTTGCCTCTGCTAAACAGCGCAGTTCTTTTCTCCAAATGTTCTTCCTTCACATTATCATTCGACCTTACTTTCTCCCTTTTTGGAGATTTCGATCTCTCTGTGGAATCACAGTTATTATTACTAAGAAACCCAGGAGAATGAGTTGCGACAATGTCCTCAGGGCTTCCTACACAAGCGTGTCTCCCAGGAACAGGCCTAACTCCGCGAAGGATCGGAACGGGTGAGGCAGCTTCCAGACGATCAACGAAAATGAACTGACCTAACTGAATCTTGTCGCTGAGAATGAGATCGTCGTGTTCGTCGGGGAGAGAGACGTAGGTGGCATGAGAGGAATCTGAGACCTTAAGATAAAACCCTTGATTTGGGAACAGCTCGCCGCCCGCTAGAGCCGGGACAATGCTCACAACTTGCAAGAGAGAAGACCTGTGCTCACCGGCAACTTTGACGTCGGTGCTCATGTGCTGCAGAAGCTTGAGAAGAACACCAGGAACGAGATTTGCCATTTTTGGGAGATTCAAAATGCATCGCTATCCCAATACCGCAGGGGGGTTAGGAGGCAGGAAGCAAGCCCGTGTTTTTTGTCCGCCAAACCAATGGGTAAGATAGGAAAGAGCGCACCGTCACTGAGAAGGAAGCTCGGACACAAGATTTGACTAGTGACGAATGAGGATTAAATGGTTGGAATATCCAGTGGGGGGAAATGTTCAATCTCAGTTTGAGAAGCATGAGATTTGGGAGCAAACAATTTTGGTATATTGAGAAGGGAAGAAAACTGGAAAAAAAATAAGACAAGAATGAGCGGAGGTATGAGGTGTGGCGGTGATTGGGTGGGGCGCCTGGGCGGGACAGGAAGGAGAGAGCGATGAAGAAATGTTGCAGAGGCCAGAAAAGGGAAATTCGTAATAGATAAAATATTGGAAAAGGAAGGAGGAGGGGTATAATAATTGGAGGCAGGTGTATATGTATTTGCATTACATGATCAAGAAGCAAAGAGCTGTCAGTGTCTGACGAACACATGCACTCGACCTCTACGCCAAATGAGTAGGCTGACCTACTGTTGCTTTGGTTGCAACCTCAGCATCTGGCCTCTCCCTTTTTTGTTTTTAATTAATCCAGATGTAAGGTGGAGATCGATTATTAAGCATTACTTGGTGTTTTATCGCTGTTGATATTATGATGATTGAATTTGATAAGTGGTGTCGCTGCTTTGTTCTATTGATTTATTTATATATTTTGGTGGGGAGTGGATGCAAAACCCGCAAATGTGGGCATGTGGGAGGCCATTGGAGGTTTTTTTGGTACTAATATATGATTCCATAACTCAAAACAAAAGAATTACGTCAAATCTATCTATTAGCTTTACTTTCACCAACGTCATATAAAACATGAAGGTTGATTAAATATACAAAATTTATTAATTAAATTATGAGAGTACTTAATTAATTGATCAGTAGATATCATCTTTCTACAAACATAAGTGATCACTACTTGTTAATCTTTATGAATAAAAAATCTAAGATCATTGACCACATTCTTAAAGAGGTCCCCCTTTAAGGAGTAATTGATGCTTTTATACAATCAGATTTTAAAATAACATGTTTGAACCCCTTGGACAAATAAAAGGCTTAATCCATGTAGGAACCCAATTAATTCGGCAAACACAAGAGAACATTGATTAGTTTACAACTAAAATCACAAACCCCTCTATCATTGTGATCTCTAAGGTACCCTCCACAATCGCTTCTTCCATTCGTTAAGATTGATTCATCAACTGTTAGCGTATAACCTTCATCACCCAGGAGCTCTGTGTGGGAAACATTTGCTCATAGTCTTCTTAGGCTTTACTTCTGAATGATGTCCTAGCTTGAGCATGCTTTAAAGAAAGTTGAGTTTGCATCTAACTTCCCAGTAATGCTCCCCCTCGGAAAAAACGTATTGCATCGTGAGATCCATACCTCCCGGCACATATAGCCGAAAAGAATGTCCCAAGAGATTTTCTCAACTTTTTGGCATCCATTTTTCTCTATCATATTCCATTTAACCAATAAGCTCCTTGGAGGGAAAAGAACATCCCCCATTTAATATGCTTCACCACCAATTTTCACCATTCTACAGCCCTTGGACAATGTTGAAGGAGATGTATCAGATTTTCCTCCTGTGCACAACCATACGGACATTGAGCTACAATAGCCAATCTTCGTCTCATTCTCAGTTGAGCAGTGTGGAGGCTACCATGTCCTGCTTGCCATAAGAAGGATTTAATCTTCTATGGTCCATGCTATTGACAAATAATCTTCCAAATAATATCCCTATCTTGTTGAATACCACCAAAAAGAAAACAATAGACAAATGCAATAGTAAAACGATCGTCAATGGACGGTTTTCAGTATAATCTGTCATCTCCTCTCTTATTTCTTGGGGGTACGCAAAGTAATTTGGTTAATGAGAGGAAACCAGTACTCCATTTTCCTTTGATTCCATTCCTGGTTACGAGGAACATAGCCAACAACACACTCATTCTTTTCAATTCTATCCTCGTAACCTGAAATTAGATCAACAAGACGCATATCCAATTTTGACCCGTTATCAATCCTATGCTAGAGGGTGGCCCATACCTTCCCCCAAACATGTTTCCGACTCACATTCGCCTTTTCCACCACTTGCCCAGAACACCCCCCCTCATTCGTCATACATACTCTATGCCATCTCCTCCTCCTCCCCCCATTCATTAACTTTACTGCACCATGAGCCCACTCTCACGTTCGTATATCAATTCACGCCAACTTCAAATATCAGCTCCATTAACTTGCTCTTCATTAATATGGACACATACACAGTCCCATGTAGCGCTGGGAGGTCATCACATCATAGTCAGGACTGGTAGCCCTTTTGATACAGATCAAATTTGATAACAGCCGGACATTAAATTGGGAAAGATGGAGGGATCGGATTAGTGATACGTACAAGAAATTGAGTCATGTATGTATGGAGCTCATCACTTGCTTGGATGAATATCAAAACAGCAGGATAGTGTACACGTAACACACAATTATTAATTAATGATCCTTGGGCAGTACTTTCATCGATCAGATTCAGAGGCAGATATGTAATTCATGTACGTAGAATCGGGCAATTGCAGCTAGAAGCAGCGGGTACAGATATAATTAGTAAGTGCCGGTACGTACTTGATGATCACTTTATATATAAAATACGTGAGAGATGATCGAGGAACAAATTAAAGAGCCAAAATAAATTAAAGTGAGGAGGCGGGTATGTGTATATTCACAATTAAATTCATGGAATTCACAAAAAGTTCACTCACCTTCAAACAATCGACTCATCATGCAATGGACTTACGTACGATATGATGATAAAGGTCACAACACAAACTCCCAAGCAAAGAGTCTCGTAGAGAGAAGACGGACAGCAGAAAGATTACATAGTTTGCACAAATCAGAAAACAAAGGTTAAAGGGAAAAGGTCCAGTGCCTCATCCATCCATGCATCATTATATATATATGCCTAGCCACCACACACCAATTAATCAATCAATTGATGACCTGTATGGAAGATTACTTAAATTCTTCGTCCATCATAATTCTGCATCTAAATCTTTTTTCTTCCGGGTATTAGCTTAGCCAGCAGTTGTTGTATGTTTGTAAACAGAAAATAACAGCAATGGATCAGAGATAGATATGGATGTGGCTGTACGCAGAGGGAGCTAGAGTTTCCATGCGGAACCCCAAACCACAGGTTCGTCCTTCCGGTTCAAGTAAATCCCGTTTTCTGGCGGAGGCGGCGCCGCCAACGACCATCCAGGTCTGTACCTCTTGAGCAATGCCTTGACATCATCCAAAACGTCGTCGCTGAAGAGCACGTGCCGAAACTCCTGCTTCATCCTCTCACTCACTGCCTCCCTCTCTCCCTCCTCTCGCACTCGTCATGATGAGCTCCCTCTTTCTCCTCGCATGCCAAAACCCTAACTATACTCCTCGAACACTCTCTCCAGCATCAATCTCTCGTTACTCGTCGGCCCAAAGCTTTCCTCCAGCGTCTCGAAGTGCAGTGAGAGGAACCTCCGGGCTCAGGCACTCTTCAAACCCCTTCACAAGCTCGGCCCTGTTGCTCGAAAAATCCGCTTCCTCCTCCACCACCATCACCACCCTGGATTCAGCGATCTGAACATTCCGATCATTCCTCCCCTCCCCTCTACTCTCACTCCTCAGCGCTCTGAAGGAGTTCACTGCCACTGCCTCCTCCTCTTACACCCCCAGGCCCTTCTTGGTGAGCTCTCCCAGGTGATTCAATCCGCTTATCATCCTCAACTCGAACGGCACTCCCATTAGCCTCGCAAAATTCTCCATCCTCTACCTTTCCTTCATCACAGACCCCGCCCCTATGCTTTCGTTGCCGCCCGTTAAAACGACGGTGAGCTTCAGGTGCGGAGTCTCATGGTTTCGGGTGGCCAGGGCTTCCACCAGGGTAGGCCACTGCGTGCAGAGAGTGTTGCTTATGTCGATTATGTGAAGCTTGGCCTCACCCTCCAGGGCTTCGAGAATAGCGCCTTTGGAAGCCACGTGCCCGAAGGTTGTCCTGGGGCTCACCTCCTGAAACTTGAGGATGAGCTGTCTGGCGGAATCGAAGGAGTGGGACATGCGGGCAACGGAGGAGAGAGTCCGGTAACAACGGAGACCGGAGTCGGTAGTCTTGCAGAAGAATGCTTGGAGGAAGTAGGAGGACAATTTCTGATCGCAATCGCCGTAAGGGGAGGCGAGCTCGTTGAGCATCCAGAGGAGATGGTGGATTCTGGGGGAGTCGCCGTCGGAGATGGCTCTGGCACACTCTCTGAGGAGCTTAGGGGCCCATTTGGAATCATGGGAGGAGTTGCCGGAGTCGGAGGAACCGCTGGTGGAAGTATGGTTGTTGCTGTGCATGTCATCACCGTTAATATTAAGGTCGTGATGGTGGTGGTGGTGGTGGTTATCCTTGGAGCCCAGAAGATTCATGCCATATATATGTGTCGCAGTATTTATATACACAACATGGATGCAGTCGATCGAGCTTATGATGATGATGATGGACTAGTCGCTCCCTTATGAGCATCGGCATCACATGTATACATACTCTTCATTTCAACCAAAAACAGAATTAAATCCTTTAATTAATCTATGTAGGGGTACGGTCCTTTTCAAATTAACCTTTCAGCATACTGTCGCAATTTTATTATTCAATTTTGTATTATTGCAGGAGGGGATACATATGTATTAATTAATCAATTCATTAATAAGTATCTTCTTTGTTAAACTATATATACAGTTTGCATGTGTATATTTTGAAAGTGTTAATTAGCCTGCATAAAATGCTGACACGCAGAGAGGTGGGCTAGAAATTGAAAAAAAAAAAAAATCATAGAGGCCTAAAGGGTTTGCGATGACTTTTTTTTGTTAGTTCTGATGCTCTGATCAGTGGCAACGGCATGATAATTAATTTGTCTACCTCTTTATTTATCTGGATTGTAGTTGTGCTAGATTGTATTTGAATGAGATAAATTTTCCAGCTAAGGATTGTTTAATAATATCTAATCATATATTCTCTTACTGATAATAACCCATTTGATCACAGCTGTTCGTTTGCTATGCTTATCAGAACCTAAACACTAAAGGATGTCCCAGATAATGGTCGAAAACCACTTTCCTTTATGTAGGATTTCCATTAACTAGAACACCACCTTTCACATACACAAGCACACAGGTGAGAGAAATGGGATTATTGAATATAATATTATATATTAGTCAACGTACAGAGAGAGAATATGTTTTTGTGCTAAAGATAAATGCTAACAGCAAAAATAAAATTCAGTTGGCATATGTAGTCTTATCTACATATGTATATCGCAAGTAATTGATAATTGAGATTAATGAAAGCGATCCTTGTGATAATTGTGATTGTAATATGTGCGACATGATTAATGAAGGAGAAGTGGAATGAGGGATGGAACAAAAGTTTGCACTCATAAAATATGGATATACAACTCATCATTCGTGGGTATAGCAGTAAGGATTGTGTTTTTTCACTAAATGGGAGGAAGTTCGATTTCCACTGCGGCACTTAGAGAGGCATCATAACTCCTTAGTGCTTAGGCTAACGTCTCAGGGTAATTGATGGCTTACCCTTCTCGACATTGGTATCATCTAAGAGGAAGGGAGATTTTGCCCTGCTCTTGACTTATGAGTGAGCTCAATCCCTTACCTAAAATTTATGTATAAAAAAATATATAGACATACATGGAATCCTTGGGCAGCGTATGGCAACTACAATCATTAACTAAACGAAAACTAACAAACAACCTGTTTCTTCGCGAAATGCAAATAAAGAGAAGATGATAAAGCCTATAAATACTATAACTATATTTTATGCATAGTAATGTGACGTATCAGATGTTTAAATTTAAACTTTCCTGCTAATCTTTAATTCCAAAAACAATGTCACACACGCGCACACACTCTCGCTGCTCGCTGCCTAATTCATACTATTGTATCATATCTCGTGTGTGCCCCTCCCTCTATTCTATTAAATTTTTTATTGAAGATATTGAAATACAAAGTAAATTTTATATTAAGAATCGGATTAGTATGTTATGCTTGGGTGATAATTAAGCCTATAAATGTTGTTATTATTGGGAGATTACTGCAGGACATCTATAATGAAAGAGATGGATGACGATGACCTCCCTCCTTCTTTTAAGATATAAAGTTGTTTGCCACAATCTCCCTACGGTCATCCCTTTTTCCACACAAACGATTCTCACTTCTGCTCATTCATCCGCATCAAACGCTCCATCTCATTAACAAGACCTAACATTGATGATATAATTTCGTCACTCACTTCATCTCTACATGATCACCATTTTGAAATACATACATACATACATACATACATACATACATACATACATACATACATACATACATACATACATACATACATACATACATACATACATACATACATACATACATACATACATACATACATACATCTCTTCATCTACGTACCTACCTAGCTACAGGTGACTAAATTCTGATATATGCATCTCCAAGTGTTGCCAATTCTTGCTTGTGATTAACTTGCAGATACAAGTGCGTGCTTCAAGGTTTTATCTCATAGTATGTATCACCAGAGGAGGTTGGTTTTACACAACTAATTAAAGTATCGCTAGCTGTGTTTGTTCAAAAAAATAAAGCTACAGAGAAGATGTTAAAAAATAGATAGTTAACATTTCACCCCGTCATTGGTTTGTTCTTCCTTAAATATCGAGGGGACACAGCACCTAATAATCATCCCCTTATGCATGTAGTCGTAGCTAGTGATCCAAAGTTGGATCGGGAAAAAGGCAGCTCCCAGGCATCTAATCCAATTCAATGAAAATAATTTGTGAGTTTTTATTGATTTGAATCAGTCGTGGGATCTATAGGAAGATAGAAGAGTAACAATTAAGTCGGTTAACTACTTAATTGTTTAAAACGGTTGCTTTTTTTATTATTACAATAAAAAAACCATTCTGCATCGTTTTAAGGTTAAATGAATTATTGATCATCGAGATGATGCTATATGTTATGCTACAGTTAGATGTGAAATGGGTAAAAAGAATGAAGGAAATGGTAGTGCTAGTGATAATAACAAGCCATTAGCTGTGAATGGCGGATGCAGAGTCAGGATACTTCAATTGAATTGTATAGCAGAAGTAAAAGATCAAGTGCCTGTGCTTCTTCATAGCCTCTCTAATTTCTAACTCCAATTTCTGGCACTGCATTAAAATACCACCATCTTCCCATTTTCTCCGTGGCGCATGTTAATATCGTTGACTGTTCTTTAAATTCTTTTCCCCTTTTCTTTGAAAACAAAAAATGGATATGAAGAGGGTCCAAAGCCCAAGAAAAAGCCGTTTGTATACATCTTATCAGTTATCACCCTGTCATTCTTGTTTCGGAAAAGATGGTCTTGCAACGGGTAACAACCAACAGAGTGGTGTCAAAGTAAATTTTTTCCCTTTAGAAAAGAAGGAGCCAGAGAACTCAAATTATATTCAATAGTTTTGGTTCAATACATACAAGTACACAAGTATCTATAATTTATTGTTTCAGATTTGATTCCGAAATATCTTGACTATTCTTTCCGCGAATAAAGAGGCAGGGAACACAAATCTCTGACTTCGCCAAATCGAAACCAGCCGAGTCTATCATGTAAGGGCAGCATGAGAGGGGTTATCCAGGATGCTTTCAATGCCGCTGTAACTTAATTTCTGTTCCATCACCAGACGCGCGCGCGCACAGAGACATGTTAGTGTTACACAAGTGTTAGACTGTTAGCATCATTGCCAAAGTATGAGCAGAAAGCTCATGGCAATTAGTAAGAATAAGAAGGCTTACAGATATTATTGAAGCCAATATCTTGTACGGCTGGGAAGCTGGTTTTGTCACACAAATTGCTACCACGCCATTGGATCTCTCCTTCTCTTCTGTGTAAAACCTCCTGTAGACACCCACACCTGAAAACCCAGTAACCCACACAATTAGGCAACTGCGTGCACGGTCCCATATGTAATAATCTCAAACACTGCTACAGATGCTACCTCCCCAACAAATATTAGATAGGACACTTTCATCTACTTCGTGATTAAACAATAACTCACCTGATGGTGATAAAAAACCAATGCAAAGTTTGTTATCTGATTAATGATGTTAACTAGTTTCTTGAAATATCCCATTTTAATAGCCACATAAGTTCAAATTCTTGTGTGACAATAGTGCCAAAATAGATGCAGACTCTTGGCTCTTTGGGCACATAGGCACAGATTATTGCCTGTTGAACCATTCCCATTAACAAATATAGGCGTGCCTTTGATGAGATGATACGAATAAATGACGGGTAAATGTAATTATACTCCAATCATAAGGGCGAGCTTGCCACCTTCTTCAGTTGTTTTGACCCCAGGAAGGACATTTTGGAGACCCTCTGCTACCAGCATCTCAGAAAATGAGTTATAGGAATGAACATCCTGCCACGAGTTCAAAATGTTAATAACAAAAAAGAAAATTATCAAAAAATTATGAGTAAACTTCTGTAAACTTCATGTCAGATTTCTTTTCTACCTCAACCTCAAGTACCAAACATTTGTTGAAAAGAACTGAAGCTCCTGCTGCAATCCTGTGGTTCCGAGGAAGGAACCCATGCAAGAAATAAATAAGAACACTCCATGTCAGCGAGGGCCTAATGGGACTAAACAAGAAAGGAAGGTCCATATTAAAAATTTAAATATATTCTCAAAACCGTAATGATGGTTAGAAGGTGATATTGCCACAGTTTTAGGGAGTGAATTTGATGGTAGGCTTACTAGCATGGCGATGAGAATTAATAAAATTATTTTCTGCAACAAGGCTCAATAATTAGTGAGATGTGTCCGCTCAAATTTCACATTTTCTGATGTCGAAATATCATTTTTTGACCAGCAATACTTAGTTTTGACGATGTTTTTATCAATAATGGGATCAGTTGTAATCTTATCAGCAAAATAATAATAATAATAATAAAGAAAAAAAAAGAAGATACCGTTTGTAATTTCCAGTAGCACACCTTCCTTCAATTGTTTTCAACCCATCTACGAACAACATCAATAAAAGAAGAGGCAATAAGTACTAAATCAAATTGGACGAGATCAGATGAAAGATAAAAAGAAATCATCAGAATGAAAAAAGCTCTCACTATCAACTTCAAATCCTACGTGCTAAAGACAAGTTTTGGTGATGAATATATGAGGATCACTTGGTATAAAATTTTAGCCTTTACTCTGTTTCTTAGCACTTTCTTGTCCATTGTTGATAAAACGTCAGCACACATATTCAAGGCAACCGAAGAGTTTTCCTATAAAGATAATTTATTAGGGTGAAATAACAGAAAATCCATGTCAAGCAATTAATACAGTCCAAAATATGCAGTGGATGCAGTGTAATGCCTTAGTCATTGAGGTCATACATATTCAAAGCTGGGAGGACGGATGGATTGCACAATGAGGAGCAAAACACTGTAATAATTAACAACACCTTTTAATTGTGTAAAGAAAGGCTCTTGAACATGAAGTTCAAAGTTGATAGCCTTGAAAACCTGGAATAATGCCTGAGTTTGATCAAAATTGGCAAGACTTGAGTCACTCTAACCAAACATGCTAGGCAACTTGAAATAGAAAGGCATACATCTACAAGTTCAGATCCCTTGTCCGCAAGCATTTCCCCCCATGCTTCCTTATCCGTCCCACACAACGTACAAGTTATGAACTCGTGTAGAAATAAGGCAAGACGCTTGTATGAGGGAGAGCGAGGAGCTCCTCCTCCTTGATCTGCAAGAAAAGCAGTCATATAAAATGCGCGTGAAGCATTTCCATTCAAGTTGGTATATAGGCAGATGCGAGAAACCTGGAGAATCCTCTCTGAGGAGATTGCAGCAGTAGTCTTGGCCAAGCCCGAGATCCAATTCCAAGGTTTTGTCGACGTGAGATTCGAGAACGAACTTCAAGAGCTTATCGATGCAGTCTCTGAGGTCTACCTGCCCACTCCCTGGAGAATTTGGGTTCTCCATGTTTGCAATCCCGGTGTCTTCCTCGTCGATTAATTGGCGCATGGTCATATAGAGAATTCAGGGTTGGGTCAAAGGTACCACGCCTCCAATAGGAAACCGACATGGCATCAATCTCACGGAAAAAAGAAAAGAAATCTTTTTGTTCGTTTTCTTGCAGGTTGGTTATGAAGTTTGAGGCCTTGAGGGGAGATTGAGCGCGCGTGCGTAAACCGAAGTTATTCAACTAGATAACTTTACAAGTCATAAAATGTAATGTCTGTTGACGGGAGAAAATAATTATGCAAAGATAGGAGATGATAGAAGATTACAGGCTAATTAACCTGTCAGGTGGGCATAGTAAACACTCGACCATGTTTGATGCGCAAAGAAGAGAGAAACAAAAGAGAAAACTGTATTCAAATCAATAACCACTCATACAATCCTTACTTATACTAATAGTTTCCCCAACTAACTAATAATCCCTGAACTAACATAACAGCCATGTAACTAATAACCCCCTAAACTAACATAACAGCCACGTAACAATACACCCCCTTAAAACAATATCCTTGTCCTCAAGGATATGTACAACTGTTGAAAGAAAAAGAACATTCAAATTAAAAATGTAAAAATAATAGTTGGACCCAACCCGTTAACAAAGCTCAAAAACAAATTTCATACTCTCTTCATATCACTTGGCCATCTTGTACACAAATATGTTATCCACCCTTGAAAACCCATAAACCGTCAAAGGAAACGCCCACTTTCATACTCCAAATTAGCCTAGCTCCTTGAGACCCATATAGGCCCAAACATAGCACTCCTTGGTAGTGATGGGAAACAATTGGACGGCTGTAATACACAATCTCCAAGGAGGGTCAGGCCTTGAAGCAGACGCACAAGCATTAAGTTTTAGAGAAATCATCATGATAGTGACAGGATTCACCACCACAATGTCCACACCTTTCCCTCTGGAAAATTCCCAAGCAGATTTCTCCGCCAATATTTTTGACATCGTGTACCATAATTGGTTTTCCTTGCAATATTCAATATCGATCCAACAATCTTCATCCTCGATGACATCATATGGCCATTTAGGACTCGGAGTAATGGAAGAAATTGATGAAGTTACCATGACATGGCTCCCCCCAGCTTCCTTAGCCGCTGTAAGCACATTGATTGTGCCTTTAATCACTGGGTCCAGCAGTTCTTTCTAAGGATCGTGGACTTGGTCGACGATGCAGGGAGAAGAAGCGAGATGGAAAACGCCCGTGCAGCCAGTGACAGCTGCGATGATGGAGTTGTAATCGAGAAGGTCGAACTGAAAGAGACGGAGGCGAGTTTCTGCGCCTTCAAGGTCTTGCAGGTGCTTGGTTTCAGAATCATCATTGAGATCTTTGACGGTGGCGTGAACGGTGTAGCCTCATTCGAGAAGGAGACTTGGTATTGGTATAATTGTGTGTCGTAAATCCAAATAGAACTGCGTATTGGTTCTAAGCTCCAACAAACTCCCCTGACTTTTGGATCAGTTCTTGATTTGTCCACCTCTTTCTTCTTTAACTATAACGTCGTTGATTAGGTTCACGTTTGC
>JANTPZ010020217.1:0-10893 GCA_025593235.1 Vachellia pachyceras | reverse complement strand
AACAATTTTGTACACTGATCATAAGAATTTTATAATGTATGCTTATTCCAGGTCTATTCTGCAAGAACTCCGACTTTAGACTTTATTTCATGCATCATCCCCATTTTTGTTTTCTTGGTCCATAGCCCATGTGGTATAATGCAGAGCTTACAGAATTATGGCTCTTTTTCTTTTTCCTTTTTTTCTGTTCTGGTAATCATTGCATGTGTTTCTGTTTGTAGCATAGGAGTGGCAAATGATCAGGTGCCCTTGGTCACTGATTAGCCCTTATTTAAGGCCACTCAAGTTTTTATTTGATTATCTATAATAGAACAAATCGGTCAAAAATATTGATTTATTTTATGGCCCTACAGCAGTATTATTGCTAGCATTAAATATAGATTTATATATATATATATATTTTCCTTATTTAGGTTGAGAAACAAGTTGAAGCAATTTGCCGATCAATTCGCGCAATCTGAACAGCAATATGATCAGAAGGTGAATTTTATTACGTGCATGGTTGGCATTTGGGGTATAATTCTATTCAGAAATTTTGCGACTAATATTTACATCCATGATTGTGTAATCAAATCTACAGTTGAAGCAGAAGGCTTTGGAGCTTCAGATTGCTGATTTGAAAATTAAGCAATATGAGGAAAAATTAGTTCAGGAACAATCTCAGATGAAAGTATATGCAGAACAAGTGTCTCAGCTACTTGCAACTGAGAAAAATTTGCGCTTGCAGCTCACTGCTGATGGAGAAAAATTCCAACAATTCCAGGTTAATTTGATTCTGTGTCATATATCAGTGTGCAATTCGAATTAAAGCCACTGCAATCTTCTCATTGGTTGCATAAAGCTCCGCTTTGCTTAGTTTGTAATATGAAACCCATTGATTTTTCAGGCAGAGTAAAAAACCTTTATGAATGGTTTTTTTTAATTTAATTATTAAACCATTAAATATTAAATTAGTTACGGGTTCTAACCAACTCTATATGTAATACTCACCCATTTGCCAAAGCTAATTTCAATAAAGCCCTTACCATGTACTACCGTATATCAGGTTGTCTCTATAGTCTGCCATTTGCTGAACGCCTCTTTTGGAATGCTTTTGGGTTGACCTTAGTTCAATATCGGCATTTTTTCTTAACCCCATCTTGGATTACTTGATATTTAAGGCTCATTTGGATCCTCTTTGTGAAAACTTAGTTTTTGCCCCAAAATCTAAGTTTTGTGCAAGTACTCATATTTTTTCAAAACTTAAAGGTTTTGTAACAAAATCTAAGTTGAAATCTAGGTTTTGATAAAGCTATTTTCTTGTCAAATTACACACTTTCTCATAATAAATTTTCCCTTTCCTCTTTTCTCTTTCTTTCTCTTTCCTACTTACTTTTTGCCTCGAACTCCATAAAAGCTATTTTCATCTCAAACACAATCACCTTTTCAAAACTTAGGTTTTTCCTCGAAATCTGTAAAAGCTATTCTCTCAAAATTTATTCTTTAAAATCTAGGTTTTACCTCGAACTTTGTAAAATATATTCTCCATCAAAACGAGCCTTTAATAAATAATTTATGCCTGAATGTGACTTGTTCTTTATTATTTATTAATTTTTCAGGAAGCATTGTTAAAGAGCAACGAGGTGTTTGAAACATTTAAACAAGAGATGGAAAAGGCACACAGTATTTTCTTAAAAGAATTGCATGTGTTCACAAGTCATGTTTGCTGCTCCCTATGTAGTTTGCATGAATTTTATTCTAAAGTTTTCTGCCTTTTTGTTTTTCTGGAAACATTCAGATGACAAAATCAATCAAGGAACTCAAAAAGGAGAATCGATTTTTGAAGAGTAAAACTGAGAAGTCTGATATTACTCTCATAGAGTTGGTTGATGAGGTATACGATCTTCTCATCATATGCATGTTAGTCTTGTATTCTGGACAATATACCGTTCAGTCCTCGAGGACAGCATTAGCATGCCCTTCTTTCATGTATGCGTTCAGGTTCAGGCTGCCTAATCATGGAACGTAATTTCTCGTGCTTTATGAACTTGCACCACGTGTAAATTCCTCTAACCTTGAATTTACTGATATTCTCACGTGTTATGACTTATGGGCACCTTTCTAGGTTAGTTTTTGGCATGCATTAGGTGTTGTCTGGTCATCCAACACCCTTACCTGAGTACTTAGCTTACCCCTTAGAGCCTTAAAGCTGCTGCTAGCATTTCCATGCCAAGTGGCGAACTACTACATTTCTTATCCGGTAAGAGGGACCACACACCTTTGTCATATTTTTCATATTTTTGCGGATTCTGCTTTCTAGTGATAATTATTCCAGAGTTTTGTCCGGAGGACCTACACAAGGTGTCTATACAGCTGACGATCGACAGTAGCCTAGCTTCTAATATTCTTGGCTCCATATCTGGCAGCTAGCGTGCCATATCATCTTTCTTGTGGTTACTGCAGTTACTATTGAGGACCAATCAGTAATACCCATTTAAAAGCAGCCCTGAAGCTTTAAGATGCCTGGAGGCATAAGATTTTTTCATTTTACATTTAACTAGCATGGAGATCCCACACCACCCCCTTGAATTTTCAACTTTGTCAATTTTTTTATAATACTAACTATATAATTTATTTAAAAATTCTACACTGTCTTATCGAGCAAATGATTTTAAACACCATATCTTATCCCTAGACATCCATGATACTGGCCACCGGTGAAATTGTCCCATAGTCTTGTTGGCCCTTTAGAATTGAGTTTCTGGCATGCTTAATTTATGTTTTAGTTTTAAAATAGAAAATTTCTGGTTTAAAGCATAATGTCAAGTTTCTGAATTCCTTGTTAGCTTGAAGTGTTTTGGACGAAAGAAATACATGGACGTGAGAGGTAAAAATCTAAGTTTTGATGATAATTTCTTTTCTCATATATCATTGGGTAAGCATGATTTATGTAAGTTGTAGCTTTTTAAAAAAAGCCATCATTCTTTATTGGAAATTAAAGAAAAATATAAATCCAAGACTAATATCCACTTAAGCTCTTTCTAATTGTCTATACATTTTTTCCCTACTTTGAGACTGTCATTCTGAAAGGGACAAGTAACATTTCTTTGGAAAAGCTTTGCCTTTTCGTTCCTAATGTTAATCTGCCATGCATTTTCGACATTGTGATTATTTATTGTCAAAATATGTGATATTTTTTTTCTTCTTCTGAGCAGCGTGAGCGCTTGAAGAAACAGCTGGAGAAAACGAAAAATCAGAAAGAAAAGTTGGAATCGTTATGCCGGTCCCTTCAGGCAGAAAGGAGGCAAAATTTATCAGGGAGCAAGAGTGATAACTCAGGTCCAACATAAGCAAGAGCTTATTAGAAACTTGTCAATGAACCATCTCCTTGAAGCTATGTTTCAAATTTAACTACAATGTATTTTCGAAATTCTGATCCTTTGATTATTGCTTATATATTGCAATTATTCTCAGGTTGTGCTCTCTTGTTTTGCTTACCTTTTCTTCTGTTGAACCATCCCATTACTGGTATCTTGAACTCCGATAGATCTAATTTTATTTCCTAGTCATTCTTGTCATTCTCAATGGAATGTCTTTAAACTTTATGATATGATTATTTGCAAGGAATCTTCAGCATTGCTTTAGGAATTTGAGCACTGAACCTTCAATCCAAGCGTTTGCATGGTTTACTATAGTTTAAGGCTTAAAGGGTATGTTAGGATAATATTTCTTCAAAACGTTTAAAGGATATTCATATTAATTGCTTTTAAAAAATTAAAATGAAGTGAATGGTCTTTTAATTTAGTGGTGTGAAATTTTCCTATAAGTAAAAATATCTTTGGTTTAATTTCAATTTGTTGATGTCTGCCCCTATGAATCAATAAAATATTACAATACAGTGCCTGTTCCTTTTTTCCCAGGTCTCTTGTAAATGTATGGAAGCCAAGATCTTGTGAAACATTCCCTCCAGTCTTTAATGTTTAACGGAAAATTACTTTTGACGGGTGAAAGAAATTAGTTAAGTTAATGATTTATAATAAATATGAGTTGATTTTTTAAAATGTATTCTTTTAATCATGATTATCCTTGAATTAAGATCTCTTAATGTATGTAATCAGTACGAATATTTTGAAGGAAAGCTTTATAAATTTGAGAGACAACATAAGTTAGAATTTTTTAAATACAAATTCAATTCCTAATTAGATTTTATATTAAATAAGGGTTCTACTTTACTAATCAATAGAAGTAAATTAGAGTGTTCCAATGTTGTGTGCATGTCATTGGATATACCTTTATAAATCTCGAGCAAACAAAACACGCATCATAATTTGTCCAGAAATTATTAGAATTGTTCATGATCCAGTACTAATAGTTTTTTTTACAGCTTTTATATTATATATAAATAATTTTTTTATCAGAATAATTTTTTAACATTTGCTTGTTGAGTGCGGATAAACCTAGTTCTTAGTAGACAGTTCAAAATTTTTTATTTTATTATTTTTGCAAATGTCATGTTAAAGTTATTGCAGAAAGGCAATAACTTTTATTTTATAATTCAAATAATTTTTTATTTAATGAAAAATAAAAAATAATGTAATAAATATTTTATGTATAAATGAACATAATAGATTTCTATCATGACTAATTAGCACATTTTAAGAAGGACATCGCCTTGTATTTTCTCTCTAATAAAGTAATAAAAATTTCTTATTGAAAATGAATAAATAAAAAAACTACACCATTACTTTCAAAAATAATTTTTTATTAAAATATTAATTACCACCATCATCGATTTATATAATGAAATTTATAACATAAATACGGTGCAGCTCATATTATTCATATAATATACTTAAAAACATAGTTCTAATTTTTATTATAAAATGTTATTAGTAAGAAATTGTGCATGTATATATAGAGGACATTTTTTTAAAAAAATTAAATGATATCTTCCCCAAGGTGTCTGGATGGACCAAAATGTTGTGGGACCCATTAGCACACATTCAGTTGGCCGTTGGGTTTATGAAGGCAAAACACTACAACAGCACTGAAAAACCGTTTCTTTCCCTTCCGAATTTTGTAATCAAATCACCAAATACACTCTTCCTTCACTCTTTCTGGTCTCGTGTATGAGCTTTTGGCGCCATGGACGACAAAGCTGAAAGCTCCAATCGCAGTGCCGGAACCATAGCCAACAATGTGTACTTGGACACCACTAAAGCAGAAAAATCCGTGTGGCTCATGAAGTGCTCACCTCTTGTCTCTCGCACCCTCCGTTCTCCGCCATCCGATGCCGCCGACGCTTCTCGTCCCGTCGCCAAGATCGTCGTTTCTCTCGACCCTCTTGACTGCAATGATGATTCCTCTCCTCAGGTTATTCTTTCCTTCGATCACCACCGCATTCTGCGATTTCTTGGACTCCACTGATCATTCTGCGTCTGCATGCATTGGTTTTCATACCCAATTTCTCTTTAGGTTCTACATTATCCGATTTCTGGGGTTTTATAACCTAGCACTCATTCTTAGTATCTTCCGTTTCCCTTTTTCTTTTACTCCTGTTTGTTTCTGCTCTGAGTCTTTGGACACTTTACTCGGAATTTGATTTCCCGAATTTTTCTTTGAGTATATATTCCCCTTCTTTACATTTGATATATATTTTCTTGGTCTTTGGCCTAGGACTTGCCGTCCCCTCATTTTTATACATAATGGACTAATTGTGTTTTTAGGTCCTTCACTTAAATATGTAACGTACAGCGTTTCTCCCCGGTTAAAATATTCTGTTTTAATTAAAATGATTCTCTGATCACACGTAATTTTCACATTCTTTCCCTCTGCAACTCAAATGAAATTTCAGGCAGAAGTCCAGAAGTATACGTATCCTCCCTCCCCTCTTTATTTTTTTTAACTTCATGTATTGTGGGGATGATCTCAATTCTGGTATGATGAAGAAAAAAATTCAGTGATTGAGCAGTACTGGATGATTAGAAAATTTTCCTTTAGGGTCACTTTTCAGCAGGAAGTGTATCCTTTTTGTCAAACATGGATAAAAGAAAGTAGAGCAGGAAGGATAACATACTGTTGCTGACTTACTTCCAAAATAGCTTGAGCAACTTGCCTTTTTCTATCATTGACTTTGTTCAATTTCTTTGAAGGAATTTTAGGGCTCTATAATGTGCCACATTGATTAAGTGAGTGGCTGCTAATGCAGCTTCCCCAGTAACATTTAGGCTCATATGGCATAACATTAATTTTGGTGGAAGATGCCATGATTGTGTGAGGTACGGTTTGAGGGTTGGGTACTTGAGTTGTATTCTTGGCCACTGTCAGCTCTAAAAGTTTGTATATGAACCTGAAACTGATTTAAGATAGTTTCTGATAGTTTTGGAAAGCATGTGTAACCTTATATATTTCTTATAGAAAATACACCCATGTTACGGTTTAAACACGTGACAAACCACTGCCCTATTGATATTCTTAATTTTATGTGGGACCTCAAATATCATTATCTATGTGCGAAAATGGTTTGTAAGGTTGATGCGAGGAGAGGAGGAAAAGGATTTAGTAAATTTTAAAAGTTGTCAAATTTCACAATTTAAGATTGAATTCTGTTTCAAGATCCAATATGGGTACATCTGTTTCATTAGTAAAAGTTTAGCTTGCTTAGCCTATAATGCCCATAGCCCCATACCACAACTGAACATTTTCATTTTTATTTGAAGAGATAAAACATGACTGGGCAGCCCTGCTATTATTCTCTGGTCTCTGAAAATAGTGAAATCTAGCACACTTCCTAATGCCAATCCTCCTCCCCAATTCCAAATCTCGCAAATAGCAGTAGAGAGCATCAAAATTACTCTGACACTCCAAATCGTTAGTAAGCTTACTAATTTACCATTTAACATGAATTGATTCAAACAGCATAAAGGGATCTTGACCCTATTTTTGAATCCATAGATGAAAGCTCAAAATAAATGGAGACAATTTTTTCCTTTGACTCCACTTCATTAATTGATTCTAAATATATCTTTTTTTGAATATGGAATTATCCTTTTTATAATTTTTTTGGCCAAAAAATTATCATATTGTTATTTAGATCTAACTAAAGTGATGTCCTTCCCGAGAGTTATTTTTTTCCCCTTGGAATTGATTGTTTAAGTTCACAGTTTACAATGGAGTTGGTTGGAACTGAAGCTGGACATGTTCCCAGATGTTATGCTATGGATATGTCAAAAGACTTCATTCCCATGTCCGTGTTTTCAGAGTCATCCCAAGGTAAATATGCATCCTTCAGTGACCAAATGGGTTGAAATTTGATTGTCTTTAACAGAGCCATACTTTGATGAGGAATGAAGCTGTTGCTTGATTTAATTTATAACTTGGTTTGACATTATGCTTTCAAGATTATTCCAATGTTTATTCTTGCACACCCTTGATATTTTCACCTGATGACATTTCTCTGTTCATATATTATCTGTTTGTTTTGCTCTCATGAAATGACCTCTGATTTAAGAAACAGTACAGTGAGAATGGGAGATATTCAGTTGATAGGGATAGGTTTGACAGAAAAGAGAAGAATATTCCTTAGGAAAATGAGCAAGAATAACAACACGTTCACTGAAAAATCCAAGTGAATCTGCAAGAGACAATCCGGTTTATTATTCAGATGTTCTCTCCCAGTAGTCCTACAACTTATAAGCAATAAAACAACTACACAAGCAAAGCATAACTGATACATGATAACTGAAGCATAAAGCAACTGAAACATGACTGGCCTAAGTGGTACTTCCTGCCCGTAGTACTATGTGATCATGGAAACTGCTGGTAAACTGCCCTTGACTGCTCTTTGACTTGGCCCCGACTTCATTCATTACTATCCCCTTTGCTTTCTTTTTTCTCCCACTTTAGGTAATTATTGGACGTGGGCTTCTGTCATCATTGTTTAATTTTATTTTTTAGTATGTTGAAATGATTGCACCCCAATATGGTGGCCATGAGGAGGAACTCTTATAAATTCACTGTACCATAGCGTTTTTAATGTGTAATTTTTTTCCCAATTAAATTTGAATTCGAGTTTGGCTCCCATTGAAGCTATAAAATCAATGCCTAGACCTACTCAACTTGTCAATAAACTGCAGCTTTTGCTTATGTATAAGTTCTATCTTGACAGCTCATGGAATTCCTTTTCGAAGGAAAGTGAAAGACCAATGTTAAAAAGGTTATTAAGAGAACATTTACTATTTTAACTTCAAAATGTTCTGGACGGTCTTCTTCACATGTGAAACATTAGATTGCTGGTTGGTTAGTTCTTATGATGTCTGGTTTGGTGGTGGCTATTTTAACAAAAATGTATTCTTGTTCAAGCACATTTGAACGAGATGTGGGTATGATAAAATACAAAGAATCTTACGTCATGCATATGGAGGGTGACTACTTGATAGCAATCAGTTTGGCAATGGAATATTGACACCTGATAGAAGCAATAGACCTTTTACTGCATAACGATTTATTAATTAATTAGACAGGGAGAATCTACTATGTTCTTGAGTGTGAGGATTTACAATTTGATATCTGTACCCTGCAGTATTATGCTTTTCTTACTTAGGAATTAAGTTGATTCTTACTCTTGTTCAAGGAGGATTATCGTTTTGTCTTTTCAACTATTATTTTAGAGGATTCTTTCTGAATCCTATCAAATGAGATGTTTTATCTTATAAACCAAAGCAAATAAATAAAAGAAAAGGAAATTTTACTGTCAATTAAAACAGTTCAATATATATTGCACTTAGACTTAATAGCTGGTTGATATCTACCGAGTCAAGTAGTAGACACCCACTCTGTATTTTTTTAGGTAATTGTTGAAACAAATAGCCAAAGAATTCATTTATTATCTTTTAATTGTAATTTCATTTTATTTTGGTAATTTATTTTCCTTTGGGTTTGTGATTCACATAGGTACCTTTCCCCTGTATCTTTAACTTGAGCAAGTGGAGATTTAATAGTTCCTCATGGAACATGTAAAAGAAAGGAGAAGATCAGAATAATGAGGATATACTTTATTACGCTACCCCTGGCAGTGTCTGGTTTGAGGCTGAAAATGTCATAAATCTCCTCTAGCACTGTTATTTTGGCAAAAATTTTAACTGAAACAGTTGAAATATCTTGTCAAACTGTAGGAAAAGTTAGTGTGGAAGGAAAAATACTCCACAAATTTGACATGAAGCCTCATATTCAAAACTTTGAACTCTATGGGAAACTCTGCCGTGAAAGGACAAAACAATATATGGCCAAAAGTAGACAGATACAGGTTTTCTTAAGGCTTTTTTAACATGGATTTAATAATTCATGCAAAAAAAAAAATTTTCCTGCTGACTTTTCCTAAATTTCATTTCAGGTTATTGACAATGATCATGGGGCTCATAGGTTGACTCTCGCCGCTTCTGGGGCCAGTGTATGTCTTACTTTTCCTTATTAATCAGATTTCTGGCAGATATTGAACCATGCTTGGAGGGACTTGCTCTTTTAGAGATTATTTGACATGTGTGGACTAAAGCAATCATAAAATTGTATGCGAGTATGTCAGAGGTGTAGCCACTTAAAAGGTAGCGCTTATTATATATTTTGTACTTATTGGATCTAACAGAAGCTTTTGTGTTCATTTAGGAAAAGAAGAGAACCCCAACCAAAACAACTGAAACAAGGCGATCAAGAAGGGACCGTGGAGAGGTGGAAGAAATTTTGTTCAGGCTCTTTGAGCGGAAGCCAAATTGGACCATGAAAGAACTCATACAAGAAACCGACCAACCTGAAGTATGTATTCCTAGTCACATGTTTCTCTTAAATATTCAACTCTAATTTATGGGATTAGTTTGAGATATGTACAAGCAGAGCACTCATGAGTCATGACAGTTAGTTGTCAGACAATAGCCGGTAGTTATCATCAGCTGCATAAAGGACTGCACTCTATATCCCAAGTCTAATGATGAAGAATGTGTTGCTTCTAGGAAACATGACTGTATTTTAGATACTCTTGCACACATGATGTAAATACTTTGTAAATTCAAGTTATTTTTCCGGAAAAAAAAAATATGGTTACTATCATTTTCTTCAATTAAACTGTGATGTTTGGAAGGCCTCTTTTGAAGGAGTCAATAATTTATTACTGGGTCGGGGAAAAATTACATGTTATATTTAATAATCTGTATAATCCAAAATATAATTGTATCTTTATATATGGTAGGAAAGCCTCTACCATGCCCACCATGTCTGTGTGAAACCCTCGATTGATATCGCCCTCCACCTTGCTTCTACATGGAAAATAGTTGCCATTGATGTGTAATCGCAAGATCATTGAAGAAATGCATGCAGCCCTCTGGATTAGCAGATGTCGTTGGTTGATGGTGAAGTAGTGGTTCGTTAGGATGCCTGCATTTAGTTAATGCCTCAAAATCCTGTCCTCTCGCTCGGAGAAATTCCGAGGCAAACCCGGCCTACAAAAAAATAATAAACTAAACCAACACACATGAGCATATTAGAATAGAAGGCTTTTCAATAATACCCATTTCAGACATGTTTTTTGGTCCATATGATTTTATTCAGTCTACTAATCTTCAAACTATGTTTACTTTAGCATTGTTCTATCCTTTTGGCTGTGCCTGTGTTGACTGTAAATGCTGGACTGGCATCTTGCTTTGCTGCAGCATTATTTGAAAGATATACTTAAAGAACTGTGTGTCTACAATAACAAAGGAGCTACTCAAGGCTCATATGAGTTGAAGCCCGAATACAGAAGATCTCATGGTTAAAAGTTCATGATGGTTGGTTGTATCATGTTCTGATAACCCTTTTTGGCCCTTCAATTCGTGTCTATAAATCACTGATTCCTTTTCATTTTGATGTATATAGTGCAAGAACACG